>ML408726.1:287053-314004 GCA_005239525.1 Nicotiana knightiana
AGGGGGGGGGGGGAGTGGGATATAGACGTTAGAGTGATTTTAGGATTTAATTATTATCATTAAATGCCCAAAAATGTAAATAATTGGTAATTTTGTGTGTGTATATATATATATATATATATATATATATATAATGTAATTAGATTAAAACTTGAGTAGGGAGGATAATAAAGTTTGAAATAGTGTATAGGAATGTAAATAAAGGCCTATCCCAAGTCAACTAATATCAGATTGGCCAAAGACCGAAGAACTCTCAACCGTAACTACTCATTGGCCGAACCACTTAAACACGATAAGTAATTATGACTTTATATTCATAATTACTTGTAACGTCTGTAAAGTAGTAAAAATTACACGGAGCGTCCTATTTGGTCGCCCTCATTTAACTTGTACTCACTTTTTATTTTATTTTTAAATTTGTACCCACTGTTTAAACAACTTCAGACCTTTTTCTCCCATTTCTTCTTCTTCTTCTTCTTCTTCTTCTTCTTCTTCTTCTTCTTCTTCTTCTGGTAACAATGATTTTATATGGTGATTGTGAACATATTTTAAGGTAGTTTATGATGTTTTACAATGGTGAGCTGTTGTGGCGCTTTATTTTTTACTATTACTTAGGTTTTTAAAAAAAATCTTATTGCAAAATGAGTTCGTTAGATTTATTGTTGTTTTAAAAAATTGATGATTGGGGTTTGTTCTTGATGATATTTGGAGGTTATATTTCAAATTTGAGCTTATTTGGAGTAGATTTAAGTATTAAATCGTATATTGAATTGTTAAAATTCGAAGAACAAATTTTTGTTTCTGGGCAATTTGCACTTCAGGCTTATTTCGGCCTTAAGTGCATGAAAACATTTGTTGCACTTTAGACCCTTTGGCCTTAAGTGCATGTAAAGTGTAATTTTTCACTTCAAACTTATTAGCCTTAAGTGCATGAAACCATTGGTTGCGCTTCAAACCTATTTGGCCTTAACTGCATCTGAAGTGTAATTTTTCACTTCAGAACTTGTTGGCCTTAATATGAAAACGTTTGTTGCACTTCAGATCTTTTGGCCTTAAGTGCATAAGAAGTGCAATTTTCATTTCAGACTTATTGGTCTTAAGTGCATGAAACCATTGGTTGCACTTTAGACCTATTTGGTCTTAAGCGCATCTGAAGTGTAATTTTTTCACTTCAGACTATTTTTTTTAAAACTTCAGACCCGATAAGTCTGAAGTTGATCGTAAATTGGTTAGGCTTGCAAATTTATTTACAAAGTGGGTATAAGTTCAATTATGACCACAAAACCGAATATAGATGCAAAATCCCTGTAAAGTGTAGGAGTAATTCTAGAAAACCATTAAAGTTAAATTATCCCATAAATACCCATTTTTTTCGTCATTGTAACATAATCATGCATGCTACATAGTACTGAAACCATAGTGAATTCTCTACTTGTTCTTGTTATGCACTAGAGCTCTGATCAATCCATAAGAATTCTCTCTTTTTAACATAATCCTTTGCTTTATCATCATCATCTTATTTTATTATTTTACTTGAATCGTTATCATTATTACCTTACTTTTAACTAATAAAAACTCAATTATCTTGATTAATTGAATTGCTTGTGGCCTAATTCATAAATTTAATTATTTAATCCAATAACCAAATTATAAGTTAAATAGTTTTACGTATACCATGGGGCCCAAACAAATATGTGATTATTCCAAAATATTGCCGATCTTTTGTTGATTTTCATTCGTTAGTTTTGTGGAGTATAATGGCGGGAGAACATGTAGATCGTAAACACTGCGATCAACTTCAAGCTAGTTGACACTGGTAGCCCTTACACATAACGCAAACCCAAATGCATGCAAGAACACTTGAACCGCCAAGAGAGGAACTGAGCATAGTCATGCAACTGTTTGGGGAGCATAACGAGCGCATTGAACAGATTTGGGGAGTCCACCTCTTCTCAAAGGCATAAACATCGAAAGGTACTCGTGTTAGTAATCTGTATTGCTGTAAAATAAAATAATAAATTTTCTGAAAATATATAAATAGTGAGAAACCTCACTAGCGCGGCCGCGCTAGTGGAATTTATCTGGGACAGTAAGAAACCTGACTAGCGCGACCACTAGCGCGTGCTGAGCGCGGGCGCGCTAGTCCATGCGTCCTCAACTTCTCTTCTGGAAAAAAAAATACAAGAATAAACCGAGCCCACTAAATATAAAGTGTGTCCTTAAATTATTCCCCTCAAGTACCCGAGGTTTTGGAATATATCCTCTCAGGATAGAATGATTTAAGTCACCAGCGTATCGGTACCAAAAACTCCGGTGATCAACGAACCACTTGATGGAATTTCGTACTGCTTCTGAAAAGGTTTTGCAACCTTTCAGAACTTTTGAAAAGGTTTTGCAACCTTTCAGAACAGCTATAGCTGTTGGAACAGGTGTGAAGATTGCGGGAAAATCAAAAACGAATTTAAAATAATCCGGAAAAAAATGGACCAGACCTTTGTCCAAAAAGATTAATCAATCAATCTTTGACCGAATCCGAATCCGAAGCCGAAGTCGAGCCGAGCGAGCGAGAGAGCAACGACGGCGCGATGCTTGCCTTCTTCTCAACTCTTTAAGAGCTAGAAGAAGAGTTTCTCTATATATACACATAGATTTTTCTTTCCTTCTTCCAATGAGGGACAAAGTGCACTAATTCAAAATTTCACTTCCCTTTATTTCTTTTCCCACCATTTTTTCCATTCACTCTCTTTAAGCTACACCAAGCTTAAAATCAAGCTACACTAAGCTTAAAGACCAACAATCCCCCGCATGAATGGGGAATGGCTATAAAATAAAGGAATGCACGAACGTGTGTGTGTTTTACATGCAAGAATTAATTGCATCTGGATAAGTAGGTTTCCCTTTGAACTTTCCGTAGTGAACTTATATCGGATATACTCGGTCAATCGATAGATTTGATATCTTTGAACCGTCAAGCTTCGCTGTATACCTAGACAACATAAGTCACACAATCAATCCTTAACCATCTATGGTTCTCACGGTTGTGTTCGTTTCAGCCATGAACACCGCCTAGTTTCATGAGTGCTTAGAGAATGGGCCTTTACTTTCATTCCCCTTGAAGTGGTTTACACTTCACACTCACATAGGAGATTTCTAAACGTGTAATCCTAAAGACATACTATCTGGTCATATCCTTCCAGACTTAGCAAATCATTAAAAAGCTTTAAGCTTTATTGACTCATCAAAAAGCCTTAATGCTTTACCTTGATTTCTGAACATTGTCTTCATCACGAGAATGGGTTGAGTTATTTGACAATGTTGAACCGTCATTCGTGACTTTATTTGATCTCTTTGAACTTAGCTCTTGGGATCTCCAGTCTGCTAGGTAGGGTTACCGCCATGATGACTTGTCCTAGGCCTTAACCCCATTCCCTTTGATGATCTTTCAACTGTCTATCTAGATAGGCCTTTTGTAAGTGGATCCGACATGTTATCTCTTGAATTTACGTAGTCAATTGTGATAACACCACTAGAGAGTAGTTGTCTAACGTTATTATGTCTTCGTCGTATATGACGAGACTTTCCGTTATACATAACGCTCCCTGCCCTCCCTATTGCCGCTTGGCTATCACAATGTATACAAATAGGTGCCAAAGGTTTGGGCCAATATGGAATATCTTCCAAGAAATTCCGGAGCCATTCAACTTGTTCACCGGCCTTATCTAAAGCTATGAATTCAGATTCTATTGTAGAACGGGTGATGCACGTTTGTTTGGATGATTTCCAAGACACTGCTCCACCCCCAATATTGAAAACATATCCACTCGTGGATTTAACTTCAGATGATCCGGTGATCCAATATGCATCACTATATCTCTCGATCATGGAGGGATATTTGTTATAATGCAAAGCATAATTTTGGGTATGTTTCAGATACCCCAAAACTCGTTTCATTGCGATCCAATATATTTGATTGGGATTACTTGTAAATTGACTCAGTTTGCTAATAGCACATGCTATATCTGGTCGCGTACAATTCATTATATACATCAAACTTCCCAATACTCTTGCATAGTCCAGTTATGAGTCACTATCACCTTCATTCTTTGAAGTGCATAACTCACGTCAATTCGAGTTTTGAAAATTTGAAATCCAAATACTTGAACTTGTCAAGTACCTTTTCAATGTAGTACTGTGATAATGCTAGACCTTGTGGAGTCTTGTGAATTCTGATTCCTAAGATCATATCAGCAATTCCTAAGTCTTTCATATCGAATTTGCTAGCCAACATGCGTTTTGTAGCATTTATATCTGACATGATTTTGCTCATTATCAACATGTCATCAACATATAAACAAACAATGACTTTATGACCCAGAGTATTTTTAACGTAAACACATTTGTCGCACTCGTTGATTTTAAACCCACTTGCCAATATTGTTTCATCAAATTTGGCATGCTATTGTTTGGGTGCTTGTTTAAGTCCATAAAGCGACTTAACAAGTTTGCACACTTTCTTTTCTTTACCAGGAACCACAAAACCCTGAGGTTGTTCCATGCAAATCTCTTCCTCCAATTCTCCATTTAAGAAAGCTGTTTTAACATCCATTTGATGGATTTCAAGACCATACACGGCCGCTAATGCCACTAGCATCCTAATAGATGTTATCCTCGTTAGTGGCAAGTAAGTTTCAAAGTAATCAAGGCCTTCTTTTTGTCTATAACCTTTGACAACAAGTCTTGCCTTATATTTGTCAATAGTGCCATCAGCTTTCATTTTTCGTTTAAATATCCATTTCGAACCTAAAGGCTTATTTCCAGGAGGAAGATCAACCAATTCCCATGTATGGTTATCAAAAATTGATTGAATCTCACTATTGACTGCTTCTTTCCAAAACGCCGAATCAGAAGACGACATAGCTGCTTTAAAAGTTTGAGGTTCATTTTCAAGCAAGAATGTCACAAAATCTGGTCCAAAGGAAGTAGATGTTCTTTGACATTTGCTACGCCTTGGGTCTTGTACACTTGGAGTATTTTCCTTTGGTTCTTCCCGAGGTCGTTTAGGTCTTTCACTTAACGACTCGCATTCAGTTTTATACGGATAAATGCTTTCAAAGAATTCAGCATTATCTGATTCCATTACCGTATTAACATGAATCTCGGGATTATCAGATTTATGGACCAAAAACCGACATGCTTTACTGTTTGTAGCATATCCAATGAAAACGCAATCTACTGTTTTTGGTCCGATTTTAACCCTTTTAGGTAAAGGAACTTGTACCTTTGCTAGACACCCCCACACTTTGAAATATTTCAAGTTAGGTTTTCTTCCTTTCCATTTTTCATATGGAATAGATTGCATTTTTCTGTGGGGTACTCTGTTGAGTATTCAGTTAGCTGTAAGGATAGCTTCCCCGCACAAACTCTGCGGTAATCCGAAACTTATTAGTAAAGAATTCATCATTTCCTTTAATGTCTGATTTTTTCTTTTCGCAATTCCGTGGGATTGAGGTGTGTAAGGTGCAGTAGTTTGATGGATAATTCCATATTCCGAACATATTTCTGCAAACGGAGATTCATATTCTCCACCTCTATTACTTCTAATTATTTTGATCTTTTTATCAATTGATTCTCTACTTCATTCTTGTATTGCTTAAATGCTTCAATTGCTTCATCCTTACTATTAAGCAAATAAACATAACAATATTGAGTGCAGTCGTCTATAAAAGTAATAAAATACTTTTTTCCACCTCGAGATGGTGTCGAATTCATATCGCAAATGTCAGTATGAATTAAGTCTAAAGGATTTGAATTCCTTTCAACAGACTTATAAGGATGTTTTACAAACTTAGATTCAACACATATTTGACATTTCGATTTATTACACTCGAATTTAGGCAATACTTCTAAATTAATTAACTTTCGCAAGGTTTTATAATTGACATGTCCTAAACGAATATGCCATAAATCATTTGACTCCAACAAATAAGAAGAAGCTGAAATTTTATTCATAGTATCAACAACCATTACATTGAGTTTGAAAAGGCCCTCCGTGAGGTAGCCTTTTCGAACATACATTTCATTCTTGCTCACAACAACTTTATCAGAGACAAATACATATTTGAATCCATTCTTCACAAGTAAAGAAGTAGAAACTAAATTCTTCCTAATAGTAGGAACATGAAGAACGTTGTTGAGCGTTAACACCTTGCCGGAAGTCATCTTTAAGAATATCTTCCCATAACCTTCAATCTTGGTTGTTGAATTATTTCCCATGGAAATCTCTTCTTCGGGACCAACAGTAGAGTAAGTCGCAAATGCTTCTTTGACAGCACAAACATGTCGAGTGGCTCCGGAGTCAATCCACCACTCCTTCGGATTTCCAACTAAGTTGCATTCCGAAAGCATTGCACAAAGATCATCAATGTCATCATTCTTCTCCACTATGTTGGCATGTCCCTTCTTCTTATCCTTTCTCGGGAAGCGACAATCAGGGGCTTTGTGACCAACTCTTCCACAATTGTGGCAGTTGCCCTTGAATTTCTTTTTGTTCTGCTCCTTAGTCTGTCCAGAAGATCTCTTCCTCTTCTTACTTTTTGGAGAAGTCTCTTCAACGATATTAGCTCCCATGATCGTTGAATTTCCACGAGACTTCTTCTCGGCTGTTTTGTTGTCTTCCTCAATCTTGAGACAAATCACAAGATCTTCTAACTTCATTTCTTTGCGCTTGTGTTTAAGATAGTTCTTGAAATCTCTCCATGACGGAGGCAACTTTTCAATCATTGCAGCCACTTGAAATGCTTCATTTACGACCATACCTTCAACAATAAGGTCGTGAAAAATAAGTTGAAGCTCCTGAACTTGGGTTCCCACAGTTTTGCTGTCTATCATTTTATAGTCTAGAAACTTGGCAACCACAAATTTCTTCAANATATGTTCGCAGAAGACACTGGAGGTTCTTCACTAGTGAAATTTTTCATACCAAGTGCAGAAGAACACCCTTTGCTGCCATCCTTTGAAGTTGGCTCCAGAAAATTTCCCCGGTTTTTCTGCCGGTGGAACAGCAGTCCGGCTTGATGAGGCTATCGTCGTTGCCGCAACAGTCGCAGAAGAATTTTCGTTATCAATTGCCATTTCTCACAGTCAACAATAGAAGAGTTCAATCAATGGCAAAACCAGAACAATAAACAATACTGTAATCAACAATAAATAGTATGTATAATAAATAAAAACCAAAGTTTTTATATACTATTTCACAAAAAACAATGAAGTTTTTATGTTCTTCAAATCGTTTTCTGAATTTCAAAACTGTGATGAAGTTTTTATATCTTCAAATCAGAATAATAAAATTCAGAAGGAGTAGAAAACACACAGATTTTAATCTCCACAAACAGAATACAAAAAAAAAAAATCTTTAAGATTGTTATTAATCTGTATTGCTGTAAAATAAGATAATAAATTTTCTGAAAATACAGAAGCAGTGAGAAACCTCACTAGCGCGGGCTTAGCGCGGCCGCGCTAGTGGGATTTATCTGGGACAAAAAGAAACCTGACTAGCGCGACCACTAGCGCGTGCTGAGCGCGGGCGCGCTACTCCAGGCGTCCTCAGCTTCTCTTCTGGAAAAAATAAAATAAAAAATAATACAAGAATAAACCGAGCCCACTGAATACACAGTGTGTCCTTAAGGAAATTATTCCCATCAAGTACCCGAGGTTTTGGAATATATCCTCCGAGGTAGAACGATTTAACTCACCAGCATATCGGTACCAAAAACTTCAGTGATCGGTGAACCACTTGATGGTCGTAAAACACACTGGAATATTTTTGTGCAGAGGAAGAAGAAGAAGAAGAAGATCAGAAAATTTAGTAAGTAAAGATTCTGGGATTCAAGGCATATTTATAGTCAATTTCGTACTGTTTCTGAAAAGGTTTGCCTTTGTCCAAAAAGATTAATCAATCAATCCGAAGCCGAGCGGCGACGACGGCGCGAGGCTTGCCTTCTTCTCAACTCTTTAAAAGCTAGAAGAAGAGCTTCTCTATATATACACATAGATTTTCTTTCCTTCTTCCAATGAGGGACAAAGTGCACTAATTCAAAATTTTACTTCCCTCCATTTCTTTTCCCACTATTTTTCCATTCACTCTCTTTAAGCTACACCAAGCTTAAAATTAAGTTACATTAAACTTAAAGACCAACAACTCGCAGCAACCATAGGAACTGAGTGCTACACCCGTACTTATACCCAAGAATTTCAAATGCCCGATTTTACAAAGTACAATGGAACCACTAATCTCCAAGACTATGTCACATCTTATACGACCAAATCAAGGGAATCGACTTAACGAAGAAGAAATAGAGTCGCCACTGCTTAAGAAGTTCGTGTAGACGCTCATGAAGGATATTAACTTAGTATTATTTGATTATACTAATATTTTTAGATTATAGATATAGCCAGCCCAGATAAGGACAATTCAGGCCCACGACAAGCATACCGAAATAACAATAATTTCGAGCCGAGGTAATAATGTCTGGCCAAAAAATTATACTGTCGCCTTTATTTTAACGCTTTTCGTCCCCTATACTTTCTTTCCAGGAATCAAACCGATGAAAGATCAAACCACCAAGATAACTAGACAATAAGTCTAGTGTTCAATCTTGCATCCTTCAAACTTAAACAGTGGGGGAGTATATTAAGACTTGCTAGTCAAACTGTCATGACTCAGAATTCCCACCCTCACGATCGTGATGGTACCTAACATTTCACTTGCTAAGCAAACCAACGTTAGCTAGATTTATTAACTATATTAACAATCCAAATCAAATGATAACAATTAAATTGAGTGGCCTGAAATAAGGTGATAAACTAATAAGCGACGTAATCTAAATACAATCCTAAAAACTGGAGTAACGAATACATGAGCGTCTAAAGTACTACAGATAATAATCTAAACAAAACACAAATGTTTGAATCAAAGTAAACAACAATGATAACATAGAAGGGGACTTCAGGACTCGGACGTCGTGCAACTATACTTCAAGTCCCTACAGGTAGCTGGATCCGAGAAATCTCACTCAGCACTGCTGGGACCAACTACGACATCTTCACAAAAAGTGCAGACTGTAGTATGAGTGCAATCGACCCCATGTACTCTCTAAGTACCGAGATTAACCTCGAAGAAGTGGTGACGAGGATAAGGTGAGACACTTACAATAACTTGTACGTAATAACAGGAAGACAGGAAATGGAAGTAAAGCAGTCAACTTATGAAAGCAAACTCGAAGTCCAATTACCAAAGAGCCCAGAATAACAAATCTCATAATCTCATATCACAAAACCGAGGCAAATCCAACAACCGCAAACAAATACCACATAGACAATCCATTGCAGCATGCAACCCGATCCACCATATCATCATCTATCAATATCATAATCTGTCCTTATTCCAACATTTCAATTCATTACCTTTCAATTTTTGTTGCAGCGTGCAACTGCTCCCCAAACGATTTCAGTCAACATAAACAATTCAACGACCAAATTTACAAGAATTTCTAGATTAAAAGGGTATATGTACGAGGCAATAAAGGACCATAAAATAATCAAAGAATCTCTAACAACTCGAAGTCTCAACTTTACCAATTACTCATTATGTATCAATTAGACCACTCATGCAAGGGAACCTCATTATAGAAGGCAACAAATATTACAAAACAGTAAGATAAGTAAAGTATATGACAATTTAGATATGCAAGTAATGCAAGTAGAGACAAGTAGCGAATAAGCATGGAGTCATGGAAGAGACGGATAATTTTTAATACAAGATTACTAAATGACAAGTAACAATTATGGCATAGAAGTCAAAAAAAGCATGTAACAATTAAGACATGAAGCAAGGCATATAATGAAATAAATGAAAACATGGAAACAAACATCATGACGACGTATATACACTCGTTACCTCGCATATACACCGTTTGCCCACATAATTCACATACCACATAGTTTATGGTTCCCTAATTCCCTCAAGTCAAGGTTAGACCGAACACTTACCGCAATTCAAGCAATCAATCAACCATGGCCTTACCTTTCGAACAAGCCTCCAAATCAACCAAATCTAGCAAATTATCGATCAAATGATTCAAAATAAGCTTTAGAAACTACCCACTAATGAAAGAGGTTCAATTTTGATCATTTTAAAAAAAGTCAACAAAAGTCAACCCCAAGATTGCTTGGTCAAAACTGGAGGTTCAGACCTAAACCCGACTATCCATTTACCCCACGAGCCTGGTCATGTGATTTTTTTCAAAATTCGACCTCAATTTGAGGTCTAAATTATAATTTTACAAAAATTTCAAATTCTACTCAAATCCTTAATTTCTACCATGAAAATCCTAAATTTTATGTTGAAATCTCATGAAAAGTAGTGGGTAACTGAAAGGAAATTGATTAGAGTAACTTCCCTATGAATTTGGGAAGAAAATTCTCTTGGAAAATCGCCTCTAGAGTGTTTAGGATTGAGAATTGTGTAAAATTAGCTAAGTCCCATTTTCTCCCTCTTTAACTGCTGTAAATGTCGCAATTGCGATGTCTTGTTCGCAATTGCTAACACCGAAAATGCGAGACAAGGGTCGCAAATGAGAAACCTATCTCAAAAGAACAGAAGTCGCAAATGTGATAAAAAGATCGCAAATGCGAAGATTCCACCATCGCAAATGCGGTCAGGAACTTCGCCAAATGCAAAGCAGACTCAAGTGGTCAGTGATTGCAAATGCGACCTCTTCCTTTGCAAAAGCGAACAAAATTCTTGCAAATGCGAGATTGACCCAACCCATGTTCGTAAATGCGAAAAATTCTTCGCAAAAGCAATGCTCGCTATTGCGAGCTAGACCTCGCAAATGCGAGATATGCAACAGACACCAGAACTGGTATTGCACCAACAATCTTCACACTAACCAAACTCATCCGAAATACATCTAAAACTCGTCTGAGCCCCTCGGGATCCAAACCAAACATGTACATAAGTGTAATAATATCATAAGAACTTGCTCACGCAATCAAATTACCAAAATAACATCTAAATCTACAAATGAACCCTCAAAATTAATGAAATTTCAAAGTAAACTCAAGAACAACTAGAATCACATCTAAACGTCCGAATCATATCAAATCAATTCCGAATCATTCCAAATTTTGCAGACAAGTTTCAAATAGAGATACAGACCTATTCCAAGTTTCAACATTAAAATCTGAACCGGTTAGCTTTAAAGTCAACTTACAGTCAAACTTAGGAAATATTCAAACTTACTAAATACTAATTTTCGGCAAAATGAGTCAAAAGGGGCCTCCAATTTTAATTCCGGGCATATGACCAAGTCCAAAATCATCATACGAACCTACCGGAATCGTCAAAACACATCCGAGGTCGTTTTTACAAAATATTGATCGTGGTCAACTCAAGTAGTTTTAAAGCCAAAAAAATCACGTTTCTTCAATTTTTTCACATAAAAGCTTTCAAAAAATGATAAGGAGCTCGCACGCAAACCAAGAAATATCAAATGAATCTAACGGAGGTCTCGAAATATGGAATTAAGGGCTAATACTCAAAATGGCCTAGCGGGTCATCACATTCTCCACCTTTAAAACAAGCGTTCTCCCTTGAACGAACATAGAAAGGTATGTTGACTGGTGAAAAGGTGTGGCTATCTACTCTCCATATCGAACTCGGACTCCTACGTAGTTGCCTTGATCAAATGACCTCTCCACTGCACTCTAACTGAAGGATACCTCTTAGATCTCAACTTCCGGACCTGCCGGGCTGGAATGGCCATCGACTCCTCCTTATAAGTCAAATTTTTTTGCAATTGGACTGAGCTGAAATCTAATACATGGGATGGATCACCATGATACTCTTGGAGCATGGAAACATGGAACACCGGGTGAACTGTTGATAAGTTAGGTGGCAACACAAGCATGTAGGCCACTCCACCAACTCTCTCAAGGATCTCAAAGAGTCTGATATACCTAGGGATCAACTTTCCCTTCTTCCCGAACCTCATCACACCCTTTGTGGGTGAAACCCGGAGCCAACCCTATCTCCAACCATGAATGCAACATCACGAACTCTCTGATCGGGATAACTCTTCCGCCTAGACTCCGCCATATGAAGCCGATCCTAAATCATCTTGACGTTTTTCAAGGCATCCTGAACCAAATCGTTACCCAACAATCGAGCCTCTCCCGGCTTAAACCAACCAATTGGAAAATGACACCGCATCCCATATAAGGCCTCATAAGGAGCCATCTGAGTACTCGATTGGTAGCTGTTGTTGTAGGCAAACTCCGCAACTGGTAAGAACTGATCCAAAGAACCCCCGAAATCCATAATATAGGTGCGAAACATATCCTCAAATATCTAAATGGTGCGCTCGGATTGCCCGTCCATCTAGGGTTGAAATGCTGTACTCAACTCAACTCGCGTGCCTAAATCACGCTGTACGGCCCTATAGAAATGCGATGTGAACTGCATTCCCCGATAAAGAATAATGGATACCAGCACACCGTGCAGACAAACAATATCGCAGATATGGATCTCAGCCAACCGCTCTAAAGAATAGGTAGCTGCCACCTAAATGAAATGCGCCGACTTGGTTAACCTATTCACAATGACCCAATACTGTGTAAAATTCTTCAAATTCTGTGGGAGCCCAACAACGAAATCCATGTTATTACGCTTTCACTTCCACTCGGGAATCTTAAGTCTTTGAAACAACGCCAGGCCACTGATGCTCTGTCACGACCCAAAATCCCTCCGAAGGAGTCGTGATGACACCTTGTCTCTAAAACTAGGTAAGCCTAATATTAACTGAAATAACGACAATGTTTACTAATATAGAACAATTCCGAAATGGAAATCTCTATACAATTTACAATACCAAAATCGGTAGTACAAGTCATATGCCTTTCTAGGAGTAATTATACATAATGAATACATCACTTTTTCGGAATAAAAGGAAACAATGGAAATAAATACAATAGAAGGTGACTTCGGAGCCTGCGAACGCCTAGCAGGTGTACCTTGAAGTCTCCAGCCTCACAAAGCATAAGTCTACCAACTCAATCCGAAGTACCTGACTCTATTAAATTTAATATAGAATTTATTAAATTTAAACGTAACAAGGATTCCCTTTTAAGTGAAATAAAAACCTCTAACAGGTTAAGGATATTAAATTGAGAAATTAATTGAAATAAAATATAACAACTATTAGAAATGGTAAATACCGAAATGTACGGCGAGTCTTAAATTAGAAGCCACACAAGGTAGCATGATATTAACTCTTTTATTTTAAATCACTATATTACTAACAACTCAGCAGGGCAGGAGGTAATTACTCAACGTAGTAAATTCACCTTAAAAATCAATTTACCAGAATAATAGTATTAGGAAAAGAGCTCAGGAATGACGGCAAGGCAATAAGTCAATGACAAGAACTCGATCCTCAAAACACAGTGAAAACCAGAAACACAGATTATCAGAGTCTCGTACGAAGGAACTGAAGCTAACACAGTAAAACAGGGAATACCAAAATACAAGAGATGTTGCGACGCACAACCCGATCCCACCATATAATATCAATATCATAAGTCACCCTTATTCCACCATATCAATTCACCCTTATTTCACCTGTTGCGGCGTGCAACCCGATCCTACCATACAATGTCAATATCATAACAATGAACATAATATGTTGCAGCGTGCAACCCGATCCAACCATATAATATCAATATCATAATTCACCCTTATTTCACCTGTTGCGGCGTGCAACCCGATCCCACTGTATAATGTCAATATCACAATATAAATATCCTTCCTTATTCCACCACCTCCCTTATTTCACATGTTGCGGTGTGCAATCAGATCCCCCGTACAATAATTTAAATCAACAACAACAGTTCAATAACTAAATTTACCAGAATTTCTACAATCAAGGGTATGAGTACACGGAAACAAGGGAGCCACGTAAAATCAAAGGAATACAACAACCCCTACAAAATGACAAGACATGTAAGGCACATGATAACTAAGCAGGCAATCACAACAATTGGACATGTAGCAGATATGCACATAGTCATAGAAGAACTCAACAATTAAGAGCTAACAAGACAATAAGGAAGGTAATAACTTCAGCTAAGGCATAAGCGGGCCAAACAACAAGTAGGAGGTACAATAAGTGCTAACAACGACAATTAGAGCATGTAAGAGTAGCCTAGCAATGATATACCTCATGTTATGACAATTTAATCAAAGGCATGGGAAAAGACTAGACAATCTAAACCGGTCAATACCACATATAGGCCGTGTACCCACTCGTCACCTTGCGTACACGACTTTCACATAACAAGATAGCACAATTAACTCAATTTCTAAGGGGTGGTCTCCCCCATACAAAGTTAGACAAGACAGTTACCTCAAAGAAGACAAACTGATACTCTAAAATGAACTTCTCAGGTGATATGACCTCTGGACGGCTCAAATCTAACCAAAATAACTTCAAAGCACAAATAAAACTCATAAGAAACTATTCAAGATCATAAAGACTCAATCTTTATCAAAATCCAAAAATCGACCCAAAGGTCGCCCCTGGACCCGCACCTCGGAACCCAACAAATTTTACAAAACCCGAACACCTATTCTGATACGAGTTCAACCATACTAAAATTATCAAATTCCGATACCATTTCGTCCCTCAAATCATGGATTTTCATTTTTAAAATTTTCTTCAAAAACCACCATTTTCCTCAATCCAAAACACAAACTAAATGATAAAAATAAAGATGAAATCATGGAATATAATAAATTCTAGGTGAAGAACACTTACCCAATCGATTTGTTTGAAAAACCCACAAAGAATCACTAAAAATCGAGCTATACAAGTCAAGATATGATGAAAATGGCCTAACCCTCGATTTGGGAAATATATACTGCTACCCTCGACCAGCTTACGCGAACACGAGGAATAGTACGCGGACAGAAAGAAGGAAAACGCATAGTTACGCGAATGCGTGAGACTAAACACGGACGCGATGAAGGGAAGGGACAGGATTACGCGTTCGTGGAAAGAGGCATGCGAACATGGAGAACAAATGTTCCTGTAACTAAGCTTACTCTTCGCGAACGCGAAGGAGAAAATCAGATTACAGGTTCAACAGTCCAAAAATAGGAGGAAATGACTCGTAGCCCATCCGGAACACACCCGAGGCCCGCAGGACCCCGTCTAAACACACCAACAAGTTTCATAATCTAACACTGACTCGCTCGAGGTCTCAAATCACATCAAAAAATGTTGAAACTACGAATCGCACCATGAATCGTACTTGTGAACTTTCAAATCTTCCAACTTCTAAAACTCGTGCCAAAACCTATCAAATCAACTCGGAATAAAGCCAAATTTTGCAGACAAGTCCAAAATAATATAACGAAGCTGTTTCAACTCTTGGAATCGCATCCCTACCCCGATATTATCAAAGTCAACTCTTGGTCAAACCTCTCAACCTTCCAAAACTTTAACTTTCTAATTTTTTCCAAAATGCTTCAAATTACCCCACAGACCTCCAAATCCAAATACGGACGCATTACTAAGTCCAAAATCACCACCGCGCCTATCAGAACCATCAAAACCCGTATCCGAGGTCAAATACTCAAAGGTCAAACGTTGGTCAATTATTTCAACTCCGAGCTTCTCAAATGAGAGTCACTTCTAAAATTCCTTTAAGAATTTCTCAAAAACCCGAACCGATGATGCACGCAAGTTATAATACATGGTGTGAATCTACTTGTGACCTCAAACTTTCGATTCGGACAAAATTGCTCAAAACGACCCATCAGGTTGTTACATGCTCGTACTTCATCTGCTGGCAATTCAAACACCGAATCACATAGGCAACTATATATTTCTTCATTCTTCTCCACCAATAATGCTGCCTTAAATCCTGATACATCTTGGCGGCACATGGATGAATGGAATACCGCAAATTGTGGGCCTCCTCATGAATCAACTCACGAAGCCTGTCCACATTGGTCACACAAATCTGACTCTGCATCCGCAACACCCCATCATCTCCAATACAAACCTTCTTGGCATCATCGTGCTGCACTGTGTCCATAAGGACAAGCAAATTGGGGTCCTCATACTGACGCTCTTTGATGCGTTCATACAAAGAAGACCGAGAAACTGTGCAAGCAAGAACCCAACTAGGCTCCAAAATATCTAACCTTACAAATTGATTGGCCAAGGCCTGAACATCTGATTCTAGCGGTCTCTCACCAACTGGAATATATGAAAGGATACCCATACTCACAACCCTTCTACTCATGGCATCGGCCACCAATTTGGCCTTCCCGGGATGATACAAAATAGTAATATCATAGGTTTTTACCAACTCTAACCACCTCCGCTGCCTCAAGTTGAGATCCTTTTGCTTAAACAAGTATTATAGACTCTGATGATCTATTAATACCTCACATGACACGCTGTAGAGGTAATGCCTCCAAATCATCAATGCATGAACAACCGCTGGCAACTCTAAGTCACGAACAAGATAATTCTTCTCATAAACCTTCAACTGCCGAGACACGTATGCAATCACCCTGCCATCCTGCATCAATACTTCACCAAGCCCAATACACGATGTATTATAATACATAATTTAAGATCCTGAACTCGTGGGTAATACCAACACCAGAGTTGTAGTCAAGGCAGTCTTGAGCTTCTGAAAGCTCAACTCACGCTCATCGGACCACATGAATGGGGCACTCTTCTAGGTCAATCTAATTAATGGGGTTGCGATGGCTGAAAACCCCTCAACGAACCTACGATAATAACCCGCCAAACCCAGGAAGCTTCGAATCTCTGTAGCTGAAGTAGGTCTAGGCCAGTTCTGAGCTGCCTTAATGTTCTTAAGATCTACTTTAATGCCCTCGGTAGATACAACATGTCCCAAAAAGGCAATCGATTCCAACCAAAAGTCATACTTTGAAAACTTGGCGTACAACTGACAATCTCTCAGGGTCTGAATTACCACTCGAAGATGCTACTCATGCTCCTCTCGACTGCGGGAGTAGATCAAAATATCATCAGTGAAGACGATCATAAAAGAATCCAAATAGGGCTTAAATAACCGATTCATCACATCCATAAATGTTTCTTGGGCATTTGTCAAGACAAATGACATCACTAGGAACTCATAATGCTATACCGAGTCTGCAAATCTGTCTTAGGGACATATGATGCCCTAATCTTCAACTGATGGTGGCCATATCTCATATCAATCTTCAAAACTTTGGCACGCTAAAGCTGATCAAATAAGTCATCAATCCTTGGCAACAAATACTTGTTCTTGATAGTGACTTTGTTCAACTACGGATAATCTATACACATCCTCATCGATCCCTCCTTCTTCTTCACAAACAATACTGACGCACCCCAGGGCGAGTCACTAGGTCTCATGAATCCTTTATCAAGAAAATCCTGCAACTTCTCCTTCAGTTCCTTCAACTCAGGTGACGCCATACGGTATGGTGGAATAAAAATGGGATGAGTGCCTGGACCCAAGTTAATACAAAAATCAATATCTCTGTCGGGTGGCATCCCTGGCAGATCTGCAGGAAACACCTCTGGAAACTCACGCACAACATGTACTAAATTCATAGAAAGAACCTCCACACTAGAATCATGAACATAGGCCAAATATGCTAGACATCCCTTCTCGACCATATGCCGAGCCTTCACATAAGAAATAACTTTGCTGGTAGAATGGCTAGGAGTCCCCCTCCACTCTAATCGGGGCAACCTTGACAAGGCTAATGCCACCGTCTTGGCATGACAGTCTAATATAACATGATAAGGTGAAAACCAATCTATGCCCAAAATAATATCAAAGTCCACCATATCAAGAAGTAGGAGATCTACACTAGTCTTAAGGCTCCCGATAGAAACCACACACAAGCAATAAATACGATTTACAGTAATAGAATCTCCCACAGGCGTGGACACAAATATGAGAGCACTCAAAAAATCATGAGGCATAATCAGATATGAAGCAAAATAGGATGACACGTAGGAATAAGTAGAGCCCAGATCAAATAGAACTGAAGCGTCTCTATGGCAAACTGGAACAATACCTGTGATGACGCTATTAGATGACTCTGCCATAGGTCTAGCTGGGAATGCATAAAAATAGGGACAGGCCCCACCGCTCTGACCTCTGCCCCTCGGGCGACCCCTATCTGGATGGCCTCCACCTCTAATGTCTTGACCTCTACCTCTAGCAACATGACCCCGCCTCTAGCTGGCTGTGCGGGTGATGGAGCAACCGATGCCGGCATAATGGCACGAGAAACCTACTGAGATTTGCTGCTCGTCAATCTAGGAAAATACCTCCTGATGTGACCTATGCCCCATACTCAAAGCACTCCCTTGGCTGCTGAGGCTGCTTAAGTTGAGACTGACCCTAACGACCCAGATATCCACTGTAGTAACTTTGAAGTGATGGTGCACTGATAGGAGCTGAAGGTGCACTGAACCTGACTACACAGGACTAGACCCATGAGAACCATGACCGTCCAAAGCACCATGGCCACCTAAAGTGCTGACTGAATCGGCCTAGGAGGATGGTCTCTAACAAAATAACCTCTACCTCTAGATAAGACACCACTGAAGCCACCAAAATGATGGGGCCTCTTCTAAGATGTCGACCCATTATCTTGACCATAAACTATCTCGATCTGTCTAGCAATCTCTACGACCTTCTAGAAATAAATATCATCCCTCATCTCCTTGTCCATATGAAGCCTGATGCCGAAGGTAAGACCATCAATAAACCTCCCCACCCTCTCTCTATCGGTGGGAATCAACATAGCTTCATGACGGGCTAGGTCCACAAATCTAGCCTCATACCTGGTCACGGTCATACCACCCCGCTGAAGGCGCTCGAACTGCCTACGGTACTCCTCCCTTAGAGCGAAAGGAATAAATTTCTCTAGAAATAACTGCGAAAACTGATCCCAAGTAAATAAGGTGAACCAGCTGGTATGCTTCGCTCAAAATACTGCCGCTACCTCTCAACAGAACCAGCCATCTAAAACACTACAAAGTCAATCACATTGGTCTCAACAATACCCATGTTGCGCAACACCTCGTGGCAACGGTCGAAGTAATCTTACGGGTCCTCAGAGGGTGCATCGCTATAATGGACAGGAAAAAGCTTGGTGAACTTATCCAACCTCATCAATCCCTTAGATAAAATCGCAGGCCTTCCCCCAAGCTGTGTAGCAACTACAGGCTGAACTACCCTAACTCTTGGAGCTGCCGGAGTATGATATAGGGGAGCCATCTGCTTCAGAGTGTGAGTGGGGAGAGTTTGTGATCCTCCCCCAGCCTGAGAAATGTCTAGTGCCATAGGAAATACTCTGGTATGAGCCACAATCTCCATGAGTCCAACTAAACGGACTAGAGCGTCATGAAGTACGGGGGTGGTAATGAATCCTTGTGGGACTTGAGCAGGTCCAACTGGTGCGGTATGAACTAGGACCTCCACCTCATGGTCACCCTGAAGCTTCACCATGGGTGCTATTGCTGCTCGTGCTCTTGGCTGAGATCTGCCTCTACCTTGGCCCCTGTCTCAACCCCGTCCCCTACCCCTAGTAGTTGCTGCAATAGAGGGCTCTGGCTCCTGCCCGGCTGTAGACACAATGCGAGGTCTCACATCTGCAAGAGAACAAGAGTAGAATGGTTCAAACTTCAATAATGGAAATAAGCTGCACGATAGAGGAAGAAAGAAGTGAAATTTTCCTAAAGCCTTATAGACTCTAGATGATAAGTACAGATGTCTCCGTATCGATCCTCCAGACTCTACCAAGGTTGCTCATGATTTGTGAGACCCAGGATACCTAGTGCTCTGATACTCATTTGTCACGACCAATAATTCCCACCCTCAGAATTTTGATGGCGCCTAACATTTCACTTGCTAGGCTAGCTTATATTAGCTATGTTTATTAACCATTTTAATAATCCAAATCAAATGATAACAATAAAACTGAGTAGCCTGAAATAGGGTGCTAAACTAATAAACGATGTAATAAAAAACAATCTTAGAAATTGGAGTCAAGAATACATGACTGTCTAGAGTACTACAGATAATATTCTGAATAAAACACAACTATTTGAATCAACGTAAATAACAATGATAACATAGAAGGGGACTTCAGGGCAGCGGACGTCGTGCAACTATACCTCAAGTCTCTACAGGTAACTGGATCCGGGAAATCAAGTGCTGCTGGGACCAACTCTGTTATCTACATAAGAAGTGCAGAGTGTAGTATGAGTACAATCGACCCCATGTACTCTATGTACTCTGTAAGTGCCGAGGCTAACCTCGACGAAGTAGTGACGTGTAATGATCCGACCGGTTTTTTTGAGTATTACAACTCCGTATCCTATTTATTGCTTATTCTATGATCAATTGTTGTTATGTGACTTGTCGAGGTAGTTGGTTTGGTTCCGGGGATATTTCGTAATGAATTGGGTCACTTAGTTCTAATGTTGGAAGCTTGAGTTAAAAGAGTTGCTCGGATATTGACTTATGTCTAAACGAATTTGTAATAGAGTTTTAATGGTTCCGATAGCTCCGTATGATAATTTTGGACTTAGGAGTGTGTCCGAATATTGATTTAGAGATCTGCAGGTAATTTTGGCTTGAAATTGCGAAACTGGAAAATTAGAAGTTTGGAGAGCTGAGAAGTTTGACCGAGAGTTGACTTTGTGGTTACCGGGCTCGAATTTTGGTTACGGGAGTTGGAATAGTCCCGTTGTGTCATCTATGACTTGTGTGCAATATTTAAGGTCAATAAGAGTTGGTTTAGTATGTTCCGACATTAGTTTTGAAAGTTATACGTGTATAATTTCATTAGGCTTGAATCGATGTGTGATTCGTGGTTTTTGTATTGTTTGATGTGATTTAATGCTTCCAGTGAGTTTGTATGATGTTTTTGGACTTGTTGGTAAGTTTGGTTGATGTCCGGGAGGCCTCGAGTGTGATTCAGATAATGTTCGGCGCATTTTGGAACTTGGAAGACTACTGATTTTACTGGTGCTGGTTTCCTTATATGCGAGCGCGAAAGGAGGAGTGTTAAGTCAGCTGTGGATTTTGTTCTATGTGATCGCGAGACGAGGTATGCGATCCTGGAGCTTTGGCTTTCAGTGCAATGCAAACGCGTGAAGGGGGTCGCGTCCGCAAAGAAGGAAAAGAGGAGACTGGGGTTCACGCGAATTGTTCTTCACGATCGCATGAAGAGGTTCACGATCACATAGGTCTGGGAGTCTGTGAGTCGTGCGTTCGCGGAGAGTAATTTTTGGCATCTTAAGGATATTTGCTTTGCGATCGCAAAGCATTTCCCGCGATCGCGAAGAAGGACATCTGGGCATACTCTTAAATATAAAAATCGAGGGTTAGAGTTATATTTTATAATTTGACTTTGGGAGCTCGGATTGACGCGATTCTTGGAGGGATATTCAAGGAAGTGATTGGGGTAAGTGATTCTAACTGGGATTTGGCTAATATACATGGATATACCATTGTTTTTATCATTTAAGTAGTATTTTGGGTTGGAAAAATTGGAGAAAATTGTAGAAACTTCATAAGCTTTAATTTGGGGATTTGAAGGTCGAGTTGTCGTCGAAATTGAGTAATTTTTGTATGATTGGACTCGTGGTTGAACGGGTGTTCGGATTTTGTTAATTTTGTCAGATTCCAAGATGTGGTCCCAAGGCTGACTTTTTTGAGTTGACTTTTGCTTAAGAACTTAGCTTTATCATATAGAATTGAATCCTATAGCATGTGTTGATTGTATCGAGTTGTTTGTGGCTAGATTCGAGTCGTTTGGAGACCGTTTCGCGAGACAAGGTCTTGTTGGAGTAGATATTTGCACGGTTTGAGACAAGTAACACTTCTAAACTTGGTTCTGAGGGTATGAATCCTTGAATTACGTGTTATGTGGTTGGTGTTGAGGTGAAATACATGCTAGGTGATGGGCGTGCACCGTAGGAATTGTGACTCGCTCAATTCCGTGGAACTATGTAGTCAAATAATCTTGTCATTATCCATATATTCTCCACGTGTTAGAGAAATTGAGCTGTGATTCATGTTAGAAATCATGCTAAGGCTATATGCCGATACTGTTGGGACCCATAGAGGTCGTGTTGTTTTTGAATTACTTGCTTAATTTGCAATTATGTACTCAACCACGTTTATCATTTGCATATCATATCTTAGTTGAGAGACATCATATATATATATATATATATATATCATCATTGTTCGGGCTGATTATCATGCTATTAGTGAGCCCGAGAGACTGGAGAGATTGATGAGTGAGTGAGGCCGAAGGCCTGATTGTTGAGGATATTTATGGGATCGGGCTGCACGCCACATCAGGCTTTACTGATTCATGCCATGATTGGATTATTTTAGCACTTGGGCAAGATCCGCCCCTCCGGAGTCTAATTGAGCGCAAGTGCCTATTGAGTCTGAGTGCGAGTGCCGTGTGATTGGGAAGACTGAGTGACTGTGAGGACTGAGTGACTGTGAAGAATGAGTGATTGTCAGGATTGAGTGACTGGGAGGGCTGGGTGAATTTATACTCCGAGAGTATGCATATGATTTTATCAGTATGTTGCATTACGGTTGGCATGCATAATTGACATATAGATATAGAGATGTATCACTCGTCATTTCAGTCACACTTGGCATATTTTATTAGTTTTGAGCTTAAACCGTCGAACTTGAAAGCATGTCTACATTTTTGTGTTATTAAATTCTGTATTTGGACTGTATCTGTTGAGCTTGTCACTGCTTTCAGCCCAAGGTTAGTCTTGTTACTTATTGAGTACATGTGGTTGGTTGTACTCATACTACATTCTGCACTTCGTGTGCAGATCCAGGTACTTCCGGTTACAACGACTTCTAGATTTTAGAGCTTTATCTGTTTGAGACTATCGAGGTAGTTGCCTTAGCGTCCGCAGACCTTGAATCTCCTTCTTTTCATTTACTTTTACTGTTCTTTCTTCTAGTTAGTGTGTTTTTAGCAGTTAGACTATGTTGTCATTTAGATGCTTATGTACTCAGTGACAGCCGAATTTTTGGGGATATTTTATTGAGTCGCGGTATTTTCTTATCAGTATTTACGAGATTTTTCTCTTGAACTTATAACTATGTTTTCCAAATTTAAACATACATGTTTATTGTGATTATCAGCTTGCATAGTATTGCGATAGGCGCCATCACGACATGTGAGATTTGGGTGGTGATATGACAAGGCTAAGGCGGACCACTTACAATAACTTATAATAATAACAGAAAGACAGGAAGTGGAAGTAAAGCAGTCAACTTATGAAAAAAAAACTTGAAGTCCAACTACCAGAGAGCCTAGAATAACAAGTCTCATAATCTCATATCACAATATCGATGAAAATCCAACAATCACAAACATATACCACATATAACATTTGTTGCGCCGCGCAACCCGATCCCACCATATCTTCATATATCAATATCATGATCCGTCCTTATTCCACCGTTTCAATTCGTTACCTTTCAATTTTTGTTGCGGCGTGCAACTCGCTCCCCAAACAATTTCAGTCAACATAAACAATTCAACAACCAAATTAACAAGAATTTGAACATCAAGAGGGTATATGTACGAGGAAATAAAGAACCCAAATAATCAAAGAATCTCTCACAACTCGAAGTCTCAACTTTACCAATTACTCAGTAGGTATCAATTAGACCACTTATGCGAGGGAACCACATTATAAAAGGCAACAAATATTACAAAACAATAAGACAAGTAAAGAATATGGCAATTTATATATGCAAGTAAAGCAAGTAGAGACACGTAACAAATAAACATGGAGTCATGGAAGGGATGAAAAATTTTAATACAAGATTAATTAAATGACAAGTAACAATTATGGCATAGAAGTCAAATAAAGCAGGAACAATTAGGGCATGAAGCAAGGCATATCATGAAATAAACGAAAACATGGAAACAAACATCATGAGTACGTATATACTATTACGCAGCGGCTTCCTGAGATTCTTTGGAAAGGCGACGTAAGGCTAAGAAACCGATGTCAAGGTAGTTGCTGTCCTCCAATGAGGTCCCCTCCGCACGCTAGACGAGATTGTCAGTGCCGTGCAGGAAAACCAATGCAAAAAATTTGAGAGAACAGTAATGAGAATTGAATAAATGCTTGATTGTATTAATGAAAGTTGTTACAAAGAAGGCAACGCGGTGTCGAGGGGGAGAGACACCAGTACAGAGAATTGCTTGCTAGAAAATGTTTGATTGCTTGATTCCCCCTAATAATGCTTAAAAAAAATAAACCAACATTACAGGAATAGACAAAAATATGCTAGAGAAACATAAGGAAAGTACATTGAATAAAAACTACTCTAATAATACAGGGAAAAAGGACTTAGTTTTCTACAGGGGTAGAAACAGGTCCATTGTCAACTGCTTGTGGCTGGGCGCTCACAAGGGAAATTGGTGGGGCGACAGAGGCACAGGCGCGCTTATCACTTGGCGCGTCCAAGACCACGGGGCCGTCCGTGGCGCTAGGCGTTGGGAGGCTTGCTGGGACGCCACGGGGCACGTCCAAGGGGTCATGGGGAACGGTTGGAAAGCCGCCCATGACATTCTGCCCCACCTGAGTTGGCGACGTCCTCGGCGCCCTACTTGCCAAATAATATTTAATCACGCTCTTGTAGGCTTTGAGGTTTGTTCCCCTCTCCCAAGTGTTCTCCTCTGCATCACACCCTTGCCATTTTACCAAGAACTCTTGGTGATCCTTCCTGGAGGCATGAATTACCCGGTCATCAAGAATAGATTCAGCCCGCCTTTTCCCGGTTGAGCCGAGGCCTCGAATACCGGGTATGGTGAGTTGGCTCCATGAAGGATCCTCCGTGTCTTCCCGGAATGGTTTCAATAGACTGACATGGAAGACGGGATGGATTTTCCACCAGGCTGGGGTATCCACCCGGTATGCAACTTTCCCAATGCGTCTTTCAATGGACAAAGGTCCAATATATTTTTGCAACAGGCGAGGGTCATGGACCCCTGCAAATAAGTACCGCTTTGGGATTTTGACCATCACTTTGTCTCCCACTTGGTATTCAACAAAGCGACGATTCTGATCAACATGCCTCTTCATTCTCCTTTGGGTTTTAACAAGATAGCTCCGCACTATCTCCAATTCTGCTTCCATTCTGTCGAGAAGCTAGTAGCACGGGGAGATTTCCCCATGTTTGGTGCATTCACGGTGTGTGGGAGTAGCGGTTGTTGCCCGGTAACAGTTTCAAAAGCACTTTTGTTTGTGCTGGAGCTCTTTTGTGAATTGAAACACAATTGAGCAACATCCAGGAGCTTCATCCAATTCTTCTGCGATCCTGTAACAAAATGGCGGAGATATTCCTCCAGCATGCCATTGAACCGCTCCGTCTGGCCATCGGATTGTGGATGAAAACTTGAGCTGTGACTCAATCTTGACCCGAGGCACTTAAATAATTGGGTCCAAAAGTTGCTGGTGAAGCGTGAATCGCGATCACTAACAATGTATTTGGGTAGGCCCCAATATTTGACGACATGAGAGAAGAAGAGTCGAGCTATATCCTCTGCTGATGTGTATTAAGGTGCTGCAATGAAGGTGGCATACTTCGAAAATCGATCTACCACAACCAAGATAGTTGTGAGGTCTCCAACCTTGGGCAATCCGGTGATGAAATCCAGTGACACACTTTCCCAAGGTCTCTTTGGAACAGCTAGAGGTTCCAAGAGTCCCGCTTGTGTCAAGCGGTCGGACTTGTCCTTCTGGCATACTAGACAAGTCCTCACATACTGCGCGACATCGTCGGCCATTTGGGGCCAATAATATGCACGGCGAAGCAATGCCATGGTGCGTTCTTCGCCGGGATGGCCGGCCCACAGAGTGTCATGACATTCCACTGAGAGAGTTCTTATCAAATCCCCTCCTTTTGGAACATAAAGTCGGTTTCCTTTTACCTTCAGGAAACCATTCTCCATATAGAACTGGTGAGTCTTGCCCTGTCCTACTATATCAACCAAATACTGTGCAGCGGGATCCTTGATGAGTAAATCCTGTATCTGGTCCTTAATGGTGGTGGCTACTTCGCTCCCCCTTAGGGTGGCGAGTAGGCACACCGAGGCTAGGTTTGCTCTGCGGCTGAGTGCNTAGGGTGGCGAGTAGGCACACCGAGGCTAGGTTTACTCTGTGGTTGAGTGCATCGGCCACATGATTAGACTTCCCGCTTCGGTACTCCAGGTTGAAGTTAAATTTTGCTAGGAGTTCCTGCCATCGGGCCTGCCGGCCGTTCAGTTTCGCTGGGTCATGAAATGACTAACAGTTGTGTTGTCTGTCTTGACCACGAATGGTGATCCAAGGAGATAATGCCTCCAAAGGCGTAAGCAATGGACGACAGCCAATAATTCTTTCTCGTGGGCAGCATAGAGCCGCTCTGCATCCTTAAGCTTCCGGCTCTCATAATCTACGGGGTGCCCGTCTTGTAGTAAGACCCCGCCAAGAGCATAGTCGGAAGCATCTGTTTGTACCTCGAAGGGCTTGGCCAAGTCAGGAAGGGCCAAGACAGAGCTATTAGACATAGCCACTTTTAATGCATTGAAGGCCTCCACTCGCCTAGGACCCCAATCCCAAGGCGTGACCTTCTTGAGGAGTTCAGTTAATGGTATTGCGATAAGAGAGTAGTTCTTCACAAATCGCCGATAGAAATTGCATAGACCAAGGAATGCCCTTAAAGCATGGATATCCTTGGGTGGTGGCCAATCTGTGATGGCTTGGATCTTTTCCTGGTCCATCTTGATACGC
>ML408727.1:0-19799 GCA_005239525.1 Nicotiana knightiana
AAAAAAAAAAAAAATATTTCTTATCGATTTATCGATAAATCGATAAGCTAAGTGGACAAAATCGAAATCGAAATCGATAACTCGATAAGAAAATTTTCGGAATCGAAATCGAAATCGATAAATCGATAACAAATAATCGATTCGATTTATCGATAAACCGATTCGAATGCACACCCCTACTTTTCCTTGTGAAAGCTAAGTTCAAGTTTTGTCCTTTAGCACCAAAGCACAGTAGGCCGTGACCTCAGTAATGATTTGCTCAACATGTAGTGCAAATTAACAATCTGGTCATGGGATTTGTCACCAATCATGGCACACATGGAACGATGAGGATTTCTAACCCATTCTCTATTAGGACTCTAATGTGTTTCATCCACTCTAATCCTCATTGTTTTCTACTAAGGGTTATTCACTAAAGATTTGGTGGGGACTGAGGGTTATTTTTCTTAAAATTTGTTTGGCTTACACTACACTTCAGGGATGATGGTAATTCTATTTATATAGGACTACTAGCGTAAGACTTTAGGATTTTGTATGCAATTGATATTATTTGCATTAAAGTATTTTGGTTTCTTTTATGGGTAAATTTGATTTCTAAGGCTAGGTACTTCGGAATTAAATTCCGGGCATATGCCCAAGTTTCATATTGTATTGCTGACCTTCCGTGACCGTCAGAACACAGAACCGGGTCCATTTACTCAAAAATAATGGCCAAAGTCAACTAAATATAGAATTTAACTCCAAAAATTGTTATTTCATATATTTTCACATAAAAGCTTTTCGGTTCTATGCTCGGACTGCGCATGCAAATTGGGGTAATTAAAATTGATCTTTTTAAGGATAATGAGCTCGGAAGGGTGTCTTAACTCATAAGATGACCCTTTGGGTCATCACAATCTCCACCTCTAAAACAAATGTTCGTCCTCGAACGGATATAGAAAATTACCTGAATTGGCGAACAAGTGTGGATATCTACCCTGCATGTCCGACTCAGACTCCCAAGTAGCTTCCTCAACGGGCTGGCCTCTCCACTGCACTCGAACTGATGGATAACTCTTAGACCTCAACTGGCGAAACTGCCGGTCTAAAATGGCTATCGGCTCCTCCTCATAAGTCTAGTCCTTGTCTAATTGGACAGAGCTGAAGTCTAACACGTGGGATGGGTCACCATGATATTTCCGGAGCATAGACACATGGAATACCGGATGAACTGAGGATAACCCTGGAGGAAACGAGAGTCTATAAACTACCTCCCCCACTCTATCAAGAATCTCAAATGGCCTGATGTACCTAGGGATCAAATTATCCTTCTTCCCAAATCTTATAGAACCCTTCATGGGCGATACATGAAGCAATACTCTCTCTCCAACCATGAATGCCACATCACGAATCTTACGATCGACATAACTCTTTTGCCTAGACTGAGCTACACGAAGTCTATCATAAATAATCTTGACCTTATCTAAGGCCTCCTACACTAAATCTGTACCCAACAACCGAGCTTCTTCAGGCTCGAACCATCCAAATGGCGATCTACACCGTCTACCATATAATGCCTCATAGAGAGCCATCTGAATGCTCGACTGATAACTATTATTATAGGCAAACTCTACTAATGGCAAGAACTGATCCCATGAACCTCCAAAGTCAATAACACAAGCGCAGAGCATATCCTCCAATATCTGAATGGTATGCTCAGACTGTCCGTCAGTCTGAGGGTGAAATGTTGTACTCAACTCAACTCGGCTACCCAACTCACGCTTAACTACCTTCCAAAAGTGCGAAGTAAACTGCGTACCTCGATCTGAAATGATAGACACGGGCACACCGTGAAGGCGAACTATCTCCTGAATATGTAACTCAACCAACCACTCTGAGGTATAAGTACTCTCCAAAGGAATGAAATGTGCTGATTTATTCAGCCTATCCACAA
The DNA here is from genome assembly GCA_005239525.1 of Nicotiana knightiana. NCBI lineage: Eukaryota > Viridiplantae > Streptophyta > Magnoliopsida > Solanales > Solanaceae > Nicotiana > Nicotiana knightiana. The sequence goes on from ML408727.1 coordinate 1,934, forward strand.
TAACCCAAACTGCGTCAAATTTCCTCTGAGTCTGTGGGAGTCCAACAACGAAGTCCATAGTGATACACTCCCACTTCCACTTAGGAATCTCTATCTGTTGAAGCAAACCACCAGGTCTCTAATGCTCATACTTTACCTGCTGACAATTTAAGCAACGAGCCACATACGCAACAATGTCTTTTTTCATCCTTATCCATGAATAATGCTGCCTCAAGTCTTGGTACATTTTGGTTGCACGGGGGTGAGTCGAATACTTAGCACTGTGAGCCTCCTCAAGGATCAACTTAGGCCATCAACATTAGGCACACATAACCGACCCTGCATCCTCAAAACACCATCATCTTCAACTCTAAACTGCTTGGCACCACCGTGTCGAACTGTGTCCTAAGGACCATCAAATGCGGGTCATCATCCTGCCGCTCCCGGATACGCTCAATTAGAAAAGACCGAGCGACTGTACAAGTTAAAATACTGCTGGCGAAATATCCAACCTCACGAACTGATTAGCCAACGTCTGAATGTCTGAAGCTAACGGTCTCTCACCAACTGGAATATACGCAAGGTTGCCCATACTCACCGCCTCTATTTTCTTAATGGTTGTTCATAGCCAATTACGCAATTATCAAACAGCTTCATGTTAGCAATAATCTCCATTCAAACCTTCACAATACTGATAACGAGTTGCGATTCATGAAGACCTCATAATTATATACCCGACTTAACGTGTCTCATTTAACGCCACATGGGCGACACATACCCGTATGTCAAAGCTCAATAATTATAACACGGATTTGGTAAACTATGCACAGTTAATTAATTAATTTATTTCATTATTAATTATTATTAGTATTAATTTATTATTATTTATTCATTTATTAAGATTTATATCATTATTTTTTTTATACATAAATTGTTGAATCATCCTAATAGGCATGACTCCCTACCAGTACTATAACAAAACTTTAATTCACAAGGGAGAATTTAAACACAAGAATTTCCGTCACAAGGACCTCGTCCTTACATAACTTCCACCGCGGCTCGTAGCCCGATTTAAACATCTCAAATCATATTAAAGTGCGAGGATCTCTCCCTCAATTCTGAATCACAAGTAGCATGCATATCGAGCAAATCAAAACTTTCCATTTTTCTTCTTTTAATTATTTTCCGTTAAACAAAACTACAACACCTAATGATAAACGTAGCTATCTCCATAGAGTTTCTCAATACAAGTATTCACATAAGTAGATTTTTGAGTTAAGAAGTTCACCCGTTAGTGGAGCATATTAGAAGAATTTTATTAGATACGCATAACCGTATTAAGTTCAGAAAATCATCACTTTATAATAATTAGAGATTGTTCTTGTAATGACACCATTCAATGTAACGACCTCAGTCATACCATAGAAAATATATCAACAGGCTGGGTCTCCACCTCTAGGAATCTAACCTCCACTTTCGACATTCCGACTCCTTTTTCCCTAGCTGGTCATGTAGTTGAGTTGTAACTGCAATGNTAATGGTTGTTCATAGCCAATTACGCAATTATCAAACAGCTTCATGTTAGCAATAATCTCCATTCAAACCTTCACAATACTGATAACGAGTTGCGATTCATGAAGACCTCATAATTATATACCCGACTTAACGTGTCTCATTTAACGCCACATGGGCGACACATACCCGTATGTCAAAGCTCAATAATTATAACACGGATTTGGTAAACTATGCACAGTTAATTAATTAATTTATTTCATTATTAATTATTATTAGTATTAATTTATTATTATTTATTCATTTATTAAGATTTATATCATTATTTTTTTTATACATAAATTGTTGAATCATCCTAATAGGCATGACTCCCTACCAGTACTATAACAAAACTTTAATTCACAAGGGAGAATTTAAACACAAGAATTTCCGTCACAAGGACCTCGTCCTTACATAACTTCCACCGCGGCTCGTAGCCCGATTTAAACATCTCAAATCATATTAAAGTGCGAGGATCTCTCCCTCAATTCTGAATCACAAGTAGCATGCATATCGAGCAAATCAAAACTTTCCATTTTTCTTCTTTTAATTATTTTCCGTTAAACAAAACTACAACACCTAATGATAAACGTAGCTATCTCCATAGAGTTTCTCAATACAAGTATTCACATAAGTAGATTTTTGAGTTAAGAAGTTCACCCGTTAGTGGAGCATATTAGAAGAATTTTATTAGATACGCATAACCGTATTAAGTTCAGAAAATCATCACTTTATAATAATTAGAGATTGTTCTTGTAATGACACCATTCAATGTAACGACCTCAGTCATACCATAGAAAATATATCAACAGGCTGGGTCTCCACCTCTAGGAATCTAACCTCCACTTTCGACATTCCGACTCCTTTTTCCCTAGCTGGTCATGTAGTTGAGTTGTAACTGTAATGTGGCACGTAGCCTGAGTGTTCTGATAAAATATTACTCTCCCAAGCCTAGGACAATTTCTACCACTAGCCGACATAAAGTATCAACTTGCCTTGAGTCGCACAAAATTTTACAGTCATAATTGAGTCCTATAATGAGTCTGTGGACTTGCTCTCTGGCTAGATGAATCGAAGTAGGAATATGAAGGGCTAACTTATCGAACTTGATGACATATTTTGACACCGTCATATGACCTGACGCAACCGTTCAAACCTTATGTGCCACGTATTATGGAGAGTCTGAGAAACAAATCTTTCAAAAAAATTTATGAGAACTGAGTCAAGTAGTTGATGTTGCACTGGCTGGTCATCCTCTTCGTAGGCTTGCATCAACCACTGGCGACCAATTTCTCCTTTACCATGTTGACTCAACACCGCTGAGCTACCCCACTTATTCATGTACCCTTCGTTATTCCTTGGGGTAACTATTATCCTTATTGATGCACAATGACCCCAAAGGTAGAGTTCTATACAGATAAACCTTGGCACGAACCATATAGTCTAGAAGCTTGTCAACCATTGTACTCCCTCTGGAGAACCCCAAAATCCGTAACCGTGACTTCCACGTTGAGTAGACCTTTTTTAGATTTAAAGTTGTCAATATAGCTCCTTTGGTACTGAGGTATATGGTTATTAAGGAGGCAGACATATCGCAAGTCCCAAATTTATCTCTTGCCAAATCTCAGGCCTTATGCATTCCAAGCCAAAACCGATATAACACATGACCCCACAAACTATTCCTTGACAGTGGACTTCCCCACTTGGCACGAAGTCATAGGTCACAATGCCTGATAATTCACAATGTTAAACTTCACAGCTCATATAAATCAACCCCGTAGCTTTCACCTATTCCCTTGCAATACTGGAGTAGCTATAAATCCTTCTAGAATCTGTATTAGTCCTACATGTACCGACTGAGCTAGAACCTCCGTGTCTAGATCCATTTGAGACTGTAGAATAGGTGCCGATGTTTGAGCTTTAGACTGAGCTCTGCTTCTGTCTCTTCCCTTGATTGTAGCTGTCATTGGGGCTTCATCTCTTGTCCGGTCGTAGACGCTTTGCGTGTTGTCGAGATTTGTGAGAGGATGAGAGTAGGCAAGTTCAATCATCAATGGTAGAATAAACTCGCACGATGGAGTAGAATAGAAGTGAAATTGTTCCTAACTTCATAGCCTCTGAGAGATAAGTACAGACGTCTCTGTACTGATCCTTCAGACTCTACCAAGTTTTTCGTGAATTGTGAGACCTAAGCAACCTAGTGCTCTGATACCAACTTGTCACGATCCAAATTTCCAACCTTAGAGATCGTGATGGCACCTAACACCACACTTTCTAGGCAAGCCATTCTCTATTAGGACTCTAATGTGTTTCATCCAATCTAATCTTCATTGTTTTCTATTAAAGGTTATTCGCTAAAGATTTGGTGGGGACTGAGGATTATTTTGCTAAAAATTTGTTTGGCTTACACTACACTTCAGGGATGATGGTAATTCTATTTATATAGGACTACTAGCGTAAGACTTTAGGATTTTGTATGCAATTCATATTATTTACATTAAAGTATTTTGGTTTATTTTATGGGTAAATTTGATTTCTAAGGCTAGGTACCTCAGAATTAAATTCCGGGCATACGCCCAAGTTTCATATTTTATTGCGGACATCCCGGGACTGTTAGAACACAGAACCGGGTCCATTTACTCAAAAATAATGACCAAAGTCAATTAAATATAGAAGTTAACTCCAAAAATTATTATTTCATATATTTTCACATAAAAGCTTTTCGGTTCTACTCCCGGACTGCGCACGCAAATTGAGGTAATTAAAATTGATCTTTTTAAGGCTAATGTGCTCAGAAGGGTGTCTTAACTCATAAGATGACTCTTTGGGTCATCACATGGGGTTAGTTTGGTCATTTAGGGAATTTTTTTGCATGGCATTATTTTTTATTTTATTAGGAGAAGACACATTATTTTCCAACATGTCAATGTCTCCATTTAAAGTGTACATTTGTTCATTTGCATGGCAACCATTAATTTTTGTTTTTTTGATTTTTTTCCTCACAAGTGGTTTCCTCTAAATTTGCTCACTATTCAAAAGAGAAAAAATATTTTTTATTGGGATGGTGGTTTTTCCTCAACCATGGTGGCCGGATTTCTTGCACCATTTTTTTCTGAAGAAGATGTATGAGACTTATGATCCTTGGACTTGTATTGTAACATTTGAGTATCTATGTACTTACCAATATTGGCATTGAACAATTTGACCGAGATACATGGACCATTGGTGTTCTTGATTGCATTATTGATGTGTTGTTTATTACCTCTTAAACCTTGTTTCCTTCCTTTGATTAAAGATACTATTTTTCACTCCTCTTGTGGGTTATCTACTTTTATTGTTGGTTGCTCCTTGGTTGGCTCCTGTAACGACCCGATCGATCAATTTGAGATCAAGCGCGTCGTTCAGCGGTTTGATGTCGTGAGCAGCTCCATTTCAGGTATTATGACTTGTAGGTGTGGTCGGAATTGAATTTCTCAAAGTTTAGAGTTAATTTCGAAAGAAATTCTTATTTCAGAAGTCTTAAGTTGGAGAAACGGACTAAGATTGGAATTTTGAGTAAACAACCTCAGAATCAGGATTTGAAGGTTCCTGCAAGTTCGTATGATGATTTCAGACTTGGGCATATGTCCGGATCGTATTTCGGATAACCCGGGAGCATTTCGGCGTATATTATGGAAGATAGCATTTTAGAAGAATTTCATAAATTTGGGCTGTAAGGCATTACAGAGTGATTTATGTCCGTTTAGGATTCCGAGCCTGGAAATAGCTCCGTATGGTAATTCTAGAATTGGGAGCACGATCGTAAGTGAATTCAAATGCCCGTAGGTCATTTGGCTAAAGATAGAAATTTGAAGTTTTTTGAGAAATCCGACCGGAAGTGGAAATTTTGATATCGAGGTCGAAATGCGATTCCGAAAGTTGGAGCAGGTCCGTAATGTCGAATATGACTTGTGTGCAAAATTTGGGGTCAATCGGACGTGATTTGATAGGTTTCGGCATCGGATGTAGAAGTTGGAAATTTCTAAGTTCATAAAGTTGGGATTTGGGTGCGATTCGTGGTTTCGATGTTGTTTGATGTGATTTGAGGCCTCGAGCAAGTCCGTATTATGTTATGGAACAGGTTGGTATAATTGGACGGGGTCCCGGGGGCCTCGGGTGGATTCCGGGTGGTTAACCGATCAAGTTGAGAGTTTGAAGAAGGCTGGAATTTGCTATAATTTGGTGTGACCGCACTTGCGAGGATTTGGCCGCAGGTGGGAAGAAGTGATGGTCCGACTGGGAGCGCAGGTGTGATGGTATTTTTGCACCTGCGAAGTCGCAGATGCGGGCTGTGAGGCGCAGGTGCGAAGTTGTCTTGAGCTGAGGAAAGCCGCAGGTGCGGAGGTTTGGTCTCACCTGCGGAATCACAGGTGCGAAAAATGGCCTGGGCAGAATGTTTTTAAACCAAGAATTGTTGGCCATTTCTTCATTTCTTCTTTGGTTTGGTCGATTTTGGAGGATCTTAAAGAGAGGGTTTTCGTCAGGAATCACAAGGTAAGTAACTCCTTCATGTTTCTAAGTTAAATACAAGGTTATTGCATGGAATTATACAGAAAATTGTGGAAAATTTTGGAAAATTATGAAGAAAACCTAGAAATGGTAATTTGGATTTTTAGCCACGAATTTCAGCATGAAATTTATAGTAAATTGAATATTTGAACTAGTAAAGCTATGGGTAGAATTTATCTTCAAAAAATTTCGGATTCCGGGCACGTGGGCCCGAGGGCATTTTGGATCATTTCACTGAGCAGAGTTGGGAAATTATATAATTTGGAATTGTTGCAAATATTAGAGTATATTTTCATTGGTTTGCCGTGATTTGGATAGTTTTGGGGCGTTGTGCGTCCGTTGGAGTCGTCGGAAGGGCTTGGAAGCCAGTTATGGAATTTCGGAGCGAGGTAAGTCTCCTTTCTAATTTTGTGAGGGGAAAATTGTCCCCCTAGGTGAATTAATTATGTGCTATTATCTTCGGGGGCTATGTATGCACGAGGTGACGGGAGTCTGTGCGCAACTACTATTATGCCATGTACTATGCTGTCACGACCCAATTTCGGAGTCGTGATGGTGCTTGTCATGGAACTAGGCAAGCCGCTCTTTTTAACTAAGCTAAATTTAATTTCCAGTAAAAATACGATTTTAAACGAATTTATGGATAATACTAAGAATCTGAAGTTTAAAAACAATATTTGAAAAACAAAATTTAAAACCTCCAACCCCGGATCCGGTGTCACTCAGTCATGAGCTACTATAACATAAAACAAAGAAAATGAGAAATGGACAACATTGTCTCAAAATTAAGAACAACAGGTAGACTAAGAAAGAGAAGGCGAGGTCGCGATCGCCTGCTGCTACCTCGACAAATTCAATGAAAACTCTGACAGCTGCTCAATATCAACTACCGGGTCCCGGTGTACCTAGGCCTGCACACAAGGTGCAGCGGGTAACGTGAGTACACCAAATCAGAAGTAACGAACCCAAACTATGGGCTGAGAGGTAGTGACGGACTAAACCTCAATAATTAAATCATCAGCTTACAAAATTTAGGCATGTTCACAGTTTATCAGAAAATAACAACAGAATATACTAGATAAACCTCCATATGTTCTACATGCCAACATGTCATAGTGTGAAAATGCACATAGTGCTCACAACTCTCCCACAGAAGTCCACTCAGTACTATATATGGCTCTCAGGCCCAGGGAAGTTCCATCCCAGAATATGCATAAACATCGGTGACCGTAGTCACTCCGTACTGAGGAAATAGGCCAGTCCAGCCCCCACGGAGAAGATCCATCTCCGGAATACAACACTCGGACAATATCCATATCCATGGAAGATCTATCCCTTACATAACATCAGCTTCGGACAAGATCCATGCCCAGGGAAGATCCATCCCTCACATAACATCAGCTTCGGACAAGATCCATGCCCAGGGAAGATCCATCCCACATCATCAATGCGCTCACTAGGGGTGTAAAGACTTCGGAGGGGCCCTAGTGGACCAAGCGCCATATCAAGCCAACGAAGGCATAATTTAATATCGTTGCGGTGTGCAGCCCGATCTCATAATTGTCTCAATAACAGGCTCTTGGCCTTAGTCAGTCATTGCTCTTCAGTCTCATTCACATGGATCACAGAGGCCTCCATCAGCCCGACACAATGATAAGTATGCATATAATTAACAATACTGAGACTGAGATATGAAGTGGTATGCTATAACAGGACTGAGTATATGGAATCAAATAATCACAAAATGAGACAGTAATAAACGACCACTCGGGTCTCATCATTTTCGGCGTGAAGCCTAGCATTTATACTTAACATGATTTCTAACATGTTCACAACTACCACATTAATAGAAGCACATATATCATCATGGAATAATCACTAAGCGGTGCCATGGGATAAGCCAGGCCACAATTACTCGGTTCACGCCCGCACGCCCGTCACTTAGCATGTGCCTCACCTCAACAATAGTCGTAAATCATTTAGCTCGGGGTTCCGAACCCTCAGAACCAAGTTTGGAAATGTTACTTACCTCAAAACCGGCTAAAATACTATTATGCAGTGCCTTTGCCTATAAATTCGGCCTCTGAGTGCTCCAAATCTACCAAGTTCAGATTTTTATCCTCAATTTATGCTTAAGAAATAAATTCCAATCGAAAAATATCAAATTTAGCTCAAAAACCCGAAATTGGTCAAAACCCGACCCCCGGGTCCGCGTCCCGAAACTCAAAATTTTTTATACAAAATTGTTCTTCATCATCTCACGAGTCCGTACATATAAAGAACACTAAAATCGGAGTTCGTTTGACCCCTCAAATCAATCCCTAAAGGTCTCATAATCTCAAGCCCTAAACCCACCTTTTTCCGTTGATTTTCATGAATTAAATGCTGAGATTGTGTTCTATAATCACCCATAAACGAGTTTTAGGGTCCAAAATACTTATCTCAACGAAGAACACTGATTTCTCCTCTTCAAAATCGCCTCCAAGCTCTTTTCCCGTTCAAAAATGGTGTTAAATGGTCCAATGTTCGCAGAGGGTTTGTTTAAATACTGCCGAGCTCTTTATTCATCGCGATCGCGAAGCACAATTTCTTAGCTGCCCAAAAATATTCTCTGTGATCGTAAACTTAGCCACGCGATCGCGAAGCTCAAATTTCCAGCCCATCACTGCGATCGCACCCCTATTCACGCGATCGCGATGACCAACTTCCCCACTCACGTGCCCCCTCATTTACACTACGCGACCGCAACATGCTCCACGCGATCGCACTGCTCAACCTGCTCAACCTCTACGATCGCGAACACACTTATGTGATCGCAAAGAGCAAAATTTTTCCCCTCTCAATTTGAACTACGCGATCGCTTCTCTCCTCACGCGATCGCAGTGAAGGATTTCCTGCTGCACAAAAACCAGAAAACCAGCAATTCTCTAAGGCCCGAAAATGCTCGTTAACCACCCGAAATCAATCCCGAGCCCCTAGGGACCCCAACCAAAGTTACCAACACATCATAATTAATTATTCAAACTTAGTTGCACTCTCAAAACACTAAAAATAACATCAAAACACAAAAATCACACTGGATTCAAGCCTAAGAACTTTGAAAATTTTAAAATCCTCCAACGATGCCGAAACTATCCAAAACAACTTCGATTGACCTGAAATTTTCTAGAGATATCAAAAATTACATTATGAACCTTTTCCAACTTTCGGAATTCCATTCCGACCCCGATAGCCTATTTTCCAATGCCGACCGGAAATTGCCATAAACTAACTTTCGCCAATTCAAGCCTAATTCTACACCGGACATCACAAAAATATTCCGAACACACTCCTAAGTCCCAAATCACCTAAAAAATCTATCCGAGCCAAAAAAATCCGCATTCCGAGGTCGTTTACCAATAAGTCAACCCTCAGTCGACTTTTCCCATTTTAAGGCTATTTTTAAGACTAAGCGACTAAACTCTCACTACAACCATTCCGATTTCAAGCCTACCAACTCTAACACATCAATAAAAGTATAACCAACCTATGACAAGTCAATAACAGTAATTTTTAATGCAAGTTCTACATAACGACTGACCGGGTCGTTACATTCTCCCCCACTTAAACGTACATTCGTCCTCGAACGTGCCTAGAGTTGTTCCAAACACCACCAAAATTGCTGTAACCTACCATGCACATATTCGGAGGTGATACCACGTCACTCTACCCCATATAGGTCTAATAGCACAACACAGTTGAAATTTCGAAATCCAATCTTGACCCATAAACCTTAGAACTACATTTTCACTTCTGAATCAATTTACAAGATCAAAATCCCACAACTATAAAATGAATAAGTCTGGGTATACTATAACAAGACATATACGCACCCTAAATGAAATCACATAATACACCGCGTGACTCAAACACCCATAGCGATAACTCCTAATCACAATAGCTTCTCAGAGCAACCCAATACCGGTACATAACCTCTTATCAAGAAATGCCTTGCTCTTACTCTTTCATATACTGCCGTTGATGACAGAAACACGTAGAAACTAACAACCATTCGTCCGATCAGTCAGACATGAAGCTCCCCCTTCCCAAACAGGAATTATAGCAAATTTCTAAGCCGACTCCCGATATTTATCCTTCCAACTATGTTGTAGACAATTTTGACAATATTCATTCTAGGTCCAATGAACTCTTCTGACATGACACATCAATACAATTCGAAGCCATAACCTGTGCAACTCGCGCACTCAACAACATCCCAACGTAATCAAATTACATAAAAGACTCACACGAGAGGACTATCCTGCCATTAACAATTACCCTCACAACATCATGCTAAATGTCTGGCACACATCGTAAAAATAAAAACACACGAATCCAATACCAAAGTCATACCCCTACATAACTCCGCTACATTGAGTGATCCCGATGAAACGCTAGTTCACATGAAATACTTCAAGCCACCAATAGATATCATTTACTTAGTCATTTGATACTGCCAATGCCGCCTAAGAATTTTGACCTTCCTTCCAGAACTGAACTGAGAATTCACACATGTAGATCTCGACTCTACACAACGTACTGCATACACCATGCCATCCTATGATAAATATGGAAACCTCATAACCCCTTCCGAGCCACAAGCAACTACGTACCCAACTAGACAAGAACTTATATTTTATCCCATCTAGAAGCAAAATCACTATACCTCTCATGCTCCTCATGCCAGTAGAAAATACACATCTCTAACCATGGTAGAAACCATTAGGAACTATTCGAATCCCACTTGTACAACACCCAACCGTCAGAACTGAATCCTTCTAACTCAACCACGCTACGCAGGTCACCAACACCCAAGAGCATTGCTAGGAAATACATGTAGAAAACTCATTACCTCATAAGCACCCAAAGAGCTAACCGTATCCCTTACCACACCAACACCCAAGGGAGTAACCCACACCCCCTAGGCAACAAAGCAAACTCCTACTTTACGCACACTACTTACTTTACAAATAACAACTCAATCATACAATGAGACTCATATCCCCATAGAGTATAATACAAAATGTATCCAGAAATTTTTTTCCATTACTCGAGTCGTTCTCAACTCCACCTCTGCAGGTCATAACTGATCCACCAGTATACCCCAAACTGAAACCAATATAGCACATCATCGGGCAACCAACTAATCATTAGCAGACTCCCCCACTTGGTTCAAAGCCATAGATAAAAACAAACAGTAACTCACAATGCCCATACGCTAGCACTGACACAATACCGCAATGGGATTCAACTAAATCCTTCATAAGCTCATACATAACTCAAACCATTAAACATCCCAAATCATCTCCAACCTCGCATTCACCATTGCAATAGCCGTGCAAACTCCTACAAGTGATCTAAACTCAAATTGCAACATATATCAATTATTGGTAAAAGAGAACTTGATACAAAACAACATAAGAGGTCTTCCCATACACTCACGACTCGAGGCCATATGCCAACTCCAGACAGAAGTCAAACACTCAACGTCCTCGCTACATATCCAGCCACCCTCTTTTTGTCACAATAAAGAAATATAAACACATCTCACTCTCAAATCACACTCACCACATGGTCATCTAGTCACCAAGTCTCGTCAATAAGGACACCAACGGACGTATAAGTCCCCAATACATGTGCTCACACAAAAGAAATCTCGGCAATCCAGCCACAGACAAAAATCCGGCCTCAAGTCCTCCAGACTGGCCCCAAACATGCTAATATCGCATCCCATTCATGGAAGTCACAAGATATCGGTGCACGGCTGATACCGAGCGTTCACGTGCGCGTTTGAATACATGAAAGGAGGTCAAAGAATTATGCTTCAGGTTGAATCAATGGATTCGCATGACAAGAGTTCGAGAATGTGAGATTTTTCCTAAAGGTTCTGTAGCCTCTCGAAGATAAGTATAGACGTCTCCGTACTGATCCGCAAGACTCTACCAAACATGCTCATGACTGGTGAGACCAATTTAACCTAGCGCTCTGATACCATCTTGTCATGACCCAATTTCGGAGTCATGATGATGCCTGTCATGGAACCAGGCAAGCCGCTCTTTTTAACTAAGCTAAATTCATTTTCCAATTAAAATACGATTTTAAACGAATTTATTGATAATACTAAGAATTTGAAGTTTAAAAACAATATTTGAAAAACTAAATTTAAAACCTCCAACCCTGGATCCGGTGTCACTCAGTCATGAGCTACTATAACATAAAGCAAAGAAAAGGAGAAATGGACAATATTGTCTCAAAATAAAGAACAACATGTAGAATAGATATACCTCCATATGTTCTACATGCCAACATGTCACAGTGTGAAAATACACATAGTGATCACAACTCTCCCACAGAAGTCCACTCAGTACTATATATGGCTCTCAGGCCCAAGGAAGTAAAATCCCGGAATATGCATAAACACCGATGACCGTAGTCACTCCGTACTGAGGAAAAAATCCAGTCCAGCCCCCACGGAGAAGATCCATCTCCGGAATGCAACACTCGGACAATATCCATATCCAGGGAAGCTCCATCCCTCACATAACATCAGCTTCGGACAAGATCCATGCCCAGGGAAGATCCATCCCTCACATTACATCATCTTCGGACAAGATCCATGCCCAGGGAAGATCCATCCCTCATCATCAATGCGCTCACTGGGGTGTAAAGACTCCGGGGGGGCCCTAGTGGCCCAAGCGCCATATCAAGCCAACGAAGGCATGATTTAATATTGCTGCGGTGTGCAGCCTGATCTCATAATTATCTCAATAATAGGATCTCGGCCTCACTCAGTCATTACTCTTCAGTCTCACTCACATGGATCACAGATGCCTCCATCAGCCTGACATAATGATAAGTATGCATATAATTAACAATACTGAGGCTGAGATATGAAGTGGTACACTATAACAGGACTGAGTATATGGAATCAAATAATCACAAAATGAGACAGTAATATACGACCACTCAGGTCTCAGCATTTTTGGCGTGAAGCCTAGCATTTATACTTAACATGATTTCTAACATGTTCACAATTACCACATTAGTAGAAGTACATATATCATCATGGAATAATCACTAAGCGGTGCCATGAGATAAGTTAGGCCACAATTACTCGGTGCACACCCGTCACTTGGCATGTGCGTCACCTCAATAATAGTCGTAAATCATTTAGCTAGGGGTTCCGAACCCTCAGAACCAAGTTTGGAAATGTTACTTACCTCAAAACCGACTAAAATACTATTCTGCAGTGCCTTTGCCTCTAAATTTGGCCTCTGAGTGCTCCAATTCTACCAAGTTCAGATTTTTATCATCAATTTATGCTTAAGAAATAAATTCCAATCGAAAAATATCAAATTTAGCTCAAAAACCCGACCCCCGGGCCCGTGTCTCAAAACTCAGAAAATTTTATACAAAACTGTTCTTCATCATCTCACGAGTCTGTAAATATAAAGAACACTAAAATCGGAGTTCGTTTGACCTCTCAAATCAATCCCTAAAGGTCTCATAATCTCAAGCCCTAAACCCACCTTTTTCCGCTGATTTCATGAATTAAATGCTGAGATTGTGTTCTATAATCACCCATAAATAAGTTTTAGGGTCCAAAATACTTACCTCAACGAAGAACACTGATTTTCCCTCTTCAAAATCGCCTCCAAGCTCTTTTCTCGTTCAAAAATGGTGTTAAAAGGTCCAATGGTCGCGGAGGGTTTGTTTATATACTGCCCAGTTCCTTATTCATCGCGATCGCGGGACCCACATCGCGATCGCGAAGCACAATTTCTCAGCTGCCCAAAAATATTCTCTGTGATCGCAAACTTAGCCACGCGATCGCGGAGCTCAAATTTCCAGCCCACTGCGATCGCACCCCTATTCACGCGATCGCGATGACCAACTGCCCTACTCACGCGACCCTTCGTTTACACTACGCGACCGCAGCATGGTCCATGCGATCGCACTGCTCAACCTACTCAACATCTGCGATCGCGAACACACTTATGCGATTGGAGAGAGAAAAATTATGCCCCTCTTAATTTGAATTACGCGATCGCGTCTCTCCTCACGCGATCGCAGTGAAAGATTTTCTGCTGCACAAAAACCAGAAAATTAGCAATTCTCTAAGGCCCGAAAATGCCCGTTAACCACCCGAAATCAATTACGAGCCCCTCGAGAGCCCAACCAAAGTTACCAACACATCATAATTGATTATTCAAACTTAGTTGCACTCTCAAAATACTAAAAATAACATCAAAACACCAAAATCACGCCAGATTCAAGCCTAAGAACTTTGAAATTTCTAAAATCCTCCAACGATGCCGAAACTATCCAAAACAACTCCGATTGACCTGAAATTTTCCATACATATCAAAAATAACATTACGAACCTGTTCCAACTTCCGAAATTCCATTCCGACCCCGATATCCTATTTTCCACTGCCGACCGAAAATTGCCATAAACTAACTTTCGTCAATTCAAGCCTAATTCTACACCGGACATCACAAAATATTCCGAACACACTCCAAAGTCCCAAATCACCTAACGAAGCTATCCAATCCAAAAAAAATCTGCATTCCGAGGTCGTTTACCAATAAGTCAACCCTCAGTCGACTTTTCCCATTTTAAGGCTATTTTTAAGACTAAGCGACTAAACTCTCACTACAACCATTCCGATTTCAAGTCTACTAACTCTAACACATCAATAATAGTATAACCAACCTATGACAAGTCAATAACAGTAATTTTTAATGCAAGTTCTAAGTAACGATCGACCGACTCATTACACATGCCTTATGTGTTGTACCTGTGATTCTGCCTGTAATATCAAACTGCTAATATAATCGAAATCGTAATTGAATATCTGAAGAAGACTAGAGTTAATTTTCTTAATCATCTAGAAAGAGAATTGATTCCTCCGTGGATAATTATACACCTGGTAGGGTTATATTATGGATATCATTAAATTTGGCAAATGAGTTTCAAAAAAAATATTTAAAAGCTATATTTCTTGTTCCTTTAAGAAGAATTTTACCACTTTCCTGAGAAAAAAATGCTTTTTTGATAAAATACGAATTTCTTATGTGGATATGTGTACATATGAGCACCTGAGTCGCAGGTATGATTCGCGAGCAGGCTAACCTTATTATTTGTATGTATAACTGCGTCGCGTGATTGATTCGCGAGCCGGGCAGATAGATGCATCTATGGTTCGAGCCGTTCGACCCTCGGCGGTGCACAATTTATTATTGTTGGTCCACACCGTTCGACCCTCGGCATTTCTTGCACACGATATTTGCTGCGTAGTTGCTATGATTTTTGCCTGATTACTGGCCTGGAATTTGAAGTTGTTAACTGAAATGATAGAGATTTAAAGTTATTAAAGATTTTTGGAAGAAGTTGTTCCTTCCCGTTGATTAAATTGTTATTTGATTAAATCACCCATGTTGATTAATTTTTATTAATATGACGAAGATATAAAGTGTTAAATGTAGAACGGAGTTGATAATATTTACTCCTGATTTTAATAAATTGCCTATGATAACCATGCTTAGTGTCACACTTGAATATTCTAAATTGACCTTTAGCAAGTGTCTAATTTGACCTCTCGTCACTACCTCTCTGAGGTTAGGCGGGCGACTTACTGAGTACACGTTGTTTTTGTACTCATGCTACACTTGCTGTGCATTTTATTGCACAGGTACTTTCATAGCGATGTGGATGACTTGGAGACTTAGGCGAGCTGCATCAACCAGAGGCGATCTGCAGCTGACGGAGTCTCCCTCATACTGTATTACATTATTTTAATTTCCTTGTCCACTTGTATTTCGGACAAGCTTTGTAGAAATTATAAAATTCTTAGAAATTGCTCATGTACTTGTGGCACCGGGTTCTGGGATGTGTTGGGATATATTTGCTAAAATAGAATATTCAAATCATTATTTTACTTAACAGATTTTATTTATTTAATATGTAATAAAGTGAAAGGAAATGATTTTTCATAAATGTTAAAACATGAATTTATTTCGACTATTTAATGATTGGCTTGCCTGACGGTGGTGTCCGGCGCCATCACGACCTTTGTAGATTTTGGGTCGTAACAACATGGTATCAGAGCTCTTGGTTCCCTTAGGTCTCACGAGTTATGAGCAAGTCTAGTAGAATCTTGCGGATCGGTACAAAGACTTCTGTACTTATCTTCGAGAGGCTACATGGCTGTTAGGAGTACTTCCCTTCTTGATTCCTCATTGTACGATTTGATTCCTTTAAGGCTTATGCCTAAGTTTATTCCTACTCAATCTTACGCGTCGCGAAGCTCTTTCTATGAATCAGGAATTTGAGGAATTGAAATGGTGCTATGGGTGCGGTGCGGGATGTTTCTCCCTGCGAAGTTGATTGAGGCTATTGTCGTGGCCCTGCAAAATAATAATATATTGTTTCAGCTCAGTAGCTGTGTTTTCTAAGAGCCTTGAGGCTATGCTCAGGTAGTGATGATGCTTGCGATTGGTTATCGCGCGATGTCGATATGATGATAGAATGCTTGCCCGTATGTTGGGGATGAAGAATGGTTTGAAGGGAGGTCTTCTCAGAGTGTGATTTCGAGATTTTGGTATTTTAGTTATGGCAGAGGAAAGGCATTTGGGTTATGAATGGTCCAGTTGGGGTTGATAAAGTAGTAAGACTTGGTGTCTTCAAGTGAGGTGGGATATGCACCTGTGACGTGAAATCGTCGTCGTTGATCGAATGGAATGTGTTAAGTTTGTCGGTGCTATGGTTTCTTCGATTGCGTGGGGTCATAGTATTGAGAAGAAGTATTGAAGAATGCGGTTGGCAGAGACCGTGAGGTGCGGTGGTTCAGTACCGGGTAAGTGTTGATAATGAAGGCAGCTAGAGAAAGGTGATCTTCGGAGAGTTTGAAGTCGTGGTGATCTGCTGGTTTAAGAGCTACAAAGAATGATCCTGAAGTGAGGCTAGGTGGTGGTTCCATTTCTAGGAGGCCAGGTGTAAGAAGCGGAAGTCGAGCAGTCACAAAGTGGGGGGAGCGACAGCATAGCTTGGAATTTGAAGATATTTTCGCGCATTTAATGGGTGTCCATGAGGAGCGGACAGACTAGTAAAGTCGTTAAATGAAGCAGGGCATAGGATGGGGTATTAAAGTCGCAAAAAGCGTGCATTTCAGCATCGTTGGAAGGTGTCCGCGGGTGATTTCCATAGGTGGGTTATCTCCTGTGGATAGGTTAGCGGTGGCGTGGTCGGCAGGTCTCTGTGAGGGGTTCTAGTGGCTATTTGGTAGGAGGCAGAATGTGTGAATGATGCTAGAGAATTTGAGTATTTAGGGAGTGCTAGCAAGAGAATTTGGAAGAATTGGACGGATTGGTTGAGCAAGATCGTGTTATCAAAGGAAAAAGGATCTCGGCAGGGTCTAGAGTGGTGCAATGAGTAGCTTCGGGCTAAGTGGGGGAGTCCCACTGATGCGTGGCTAGAATTCATGATTTAAATCATTATATGCCTAGCATTTTATGTGGTTTAATGATAAAAATACACGTTGTATGTGCCTAATGAGGTTTATATTATGTGTAGGTGAATTGGAAATGGAAACGGAGCTAAAAGGATGCACATACGTCGAAAAATACGTGAAAGGAGACACCCGGGCGATAGCCAGGCGACAGAGCCAAACAACTGACCCTGCCTGGCGTTAGCCAGGCGTTTGGGCTGAAACGCCAGCCCTACCCTGGCGTTAGCCAGGCGTTTGGG
>ML408727.1:20751-41877 GCA_005239525.1 Nicotiana knightiana
AAATATTTGTTTGAGTTTAGTTTAGTTGATAGTTAATCACAAGTCCCTGTGGGTACGATATCTGGACTTAAAATCCTATATTACTTGTCGACCATGTACACTTGCGTGTGCATTGGGAAATTAACTATTCTACTAGATTGAATTTTTACTTTTGTCTACTTACATCTGCAGTTGGGTTGCAGGATTGCGTTATCATAGGGTTACGGATTGTCGACGTGTTGGCAAGTTATTACAGCTAAGGGAAAGGAGTAAAATGGTGATTGTGCGTGGGATTTGATGAAGGTGTGCAAAAGTTGGCCCTGTCGGGCCAGGGTTAGGCTTTGGAAGATTCAGAATTTATGCTTAAGGCATGGGTGAGTTGTAAGGATAGTGACTCAGTCACGTGTTTCATTGAAAAGGGTGTTCATGTGCTAGGAGAGCCTTGGAGTTGATTGTATTCGGGACTATTCAGAGTGGGTGATTCTCAATAGCAGTCCTAGTGAATTCAAAGTTAAGAATCCGGCGTTTAAGGGGTTCATGCAACAATATGATCGAGGATTGAGCTTATGCAGCGTAATTCCTAAGAAAAGGAAAATGGTTAGTGTTCTAGGATATGTTTCAGCATGCAGGATAGTATTGGAGGAGTGAGAAAAATAAACTCCGGATTGTAGAAAGATTATCAGGAGGGTATGAGACGGGTTGCGGGATTTAGGCAGCTTAGTCTCGTGAATCAAGGTCACTCGGGATGAGTGAGGGTTGAGTTTGCTGTGAGTTGAAGGAAGTTGTTGTTATTCCTGAGGCAATTGAAGATGATTAAAAGAAGATAGATTGATTTGCCATGGTTGAAATGGCACATTTACGGTAGTGATCAGTTCCTTCGATGTGATTAATTTATGCATGTGGTTGTGCCGGTGTGTGCGCGGCTTGTCGGCCGTCGTAATAGATTTTATGTGGAGCATTCGAGTGTTATGGCCCGTCAGGTGTAGGCGGATTCCGGAAGGGATATGGCGATTGCATGTTGGGTGATTGTGGGAATTCACTCGTATATTGAGAAGGTACTCTTGAATTAAGTTAAGTAAAAGGTTTCTATATGATGAAATGTTCACCCTATTGGTGGTTCAGAAGTTATGATGGAATTCTTGCGCTACCTCATATTGGCATGATAGGTGCGGTAAGTAGTATGTAACTGGGAGTAAGAATCGAGATTGCGGTTCAGTGTTAATAAGGATGTCATGAGCTCGGAAGAGCAAGAAAAAGTGATTCGAAAGTTCAGAGTAAGCTGGTGTTATCTTCAATGTCACCTGAGATCGATATTCGGTGAAAGAGGCTTTGTACCCTGGTCATGGGTTCTTGATGTGTTTTGCGGCCTTAGTGTGGTCGGTGTTATAGATGGGCAGACTTGTTGCCTTGTGTGGAAGGTCCTGGAAGCATGACCGCGAAAAGATTGTATAAATGTGACATGTAGTCACTTGATGGATTGAAGATTTGGACTGAGTATAAAGAAGTGCAATAGTGTTTATTTGATAAATTACGCCTGAAAGGCGTTCAGTTCATTTGGTTGTGGATTGCGGGGTGTTTGTCCCGGCTATGATGGTTGTTCTCGCATATTATGAGAGAAAGTGGGTTGATGTGGACCCAGGTAAAGCTATTAGCTTAGTTTGGTGAAAGCAAGGTAGACTCGATGTTTGCGGATAGATTTAAATATGATTATGGGCTCCGTATGAGCCAGGCATGTTCATTTCAGTAGAGCATTTTTTCATGAAAAGGTATTAGAACAACTGATGTTGTTCCGTCTTCATCAAATTCATGTGATATTATGATTGTGCTGTGTGAGTTGTGAAACGGCTTGATAATTTCCTATGTGTTGAGGTCCCGCGTAGTGGGGATGTTATGTGAGCAGGATAGCTCTTGAGATCCAGAGTGTGTATATATATATCGCACCTCAGTTGTGCTTGAGTTTTGTAGCCTAAGACTTTATCAGTCTCCCCAGGATGGTATTATGCACTTAGCGTGCTTATGATCGATATTCAGTAGTTTGTAATAGTGAGCAAATCAGCTCCGTATAAATCTTCTTATGTAAATTTTATGTGTGGATCGGATGGCATGTCGCCACGGGTATGTTATTCGGGTCGGGTTGCACGCTGCAACAATGTCATGATGAGTAAGGTTACTATATTTATTTTCTTATGTTCTACTTCCTATTTTCTGAAAAAGCTCATATTAGTTGCGTGAGTTGAATAGTCCCTTCCTGAGTCGTTTCTTATTATCATGTTCAAGTTATGGACTATTGGCGCGATGTGGTATCATGTGAGGCTGTTGGTCATGTTTGGGGTGATTTGTTGTCTGAGCAATTCGTATCGGGTGTGACGAGATTATCGGATCAGGGATCAGTGCGATAAGATTATGTGAAATACATTAAAGGACAGTTACCATTATTTGGTTTGTAATTAGGTTATGATTCTAGTCAAGATGAGATATTCAATGATTTGTTAACTCTGCAGTTGGGTATGAATTTCTACACATCTCCTCCGTTGTGATGGTATCGTCAACATTATAGCAGGATGTATGTATATTTGTTATGAGGTGCATTGGGAGCATCAGATTCGTGGATTTTCGGCTATTAAAGTTCAGGGAACGTCATTGTGGTTAGATGATGAATTTTGCGGTGCATGGTGCTAATTTAGCAAAAGTATGCAGTCATGTTCTGGTATATCGTGTGGTGGATGATACAGTGTTTATATATTGGGACTAGGCCTGGCAGAGAATTTCAGGTATTGGAACTAGGTTCTGAGCTTATTATATGGACAAAAGAAGAAATCTTCAGATTTGATCAAGCTAATGTACTCAACTGGGTTGTGGTAGCACGGGCAGGTGCTCGAGGTGTTAAACAGTGATTTCAAATAACTCCAGAGCAGTTCATAGCACGTTCGAGGACGAACGTCTATTTAACTAGGGGAGAATGTGACGACCCGACCGGTCGTTTTGAGATCTAGCGCATCGTTCAGCGGTTTGAAGTCGTGAGCAGCTCTATTTCAGGTATTATGACTTGTAGGTGTGGTCGGAATTGAATTTCGCAAAGTTTAGAGATGATTTGGAAAGAAAATTCTCATTTCAGAAGCCTTAAGTTGGAGAAACGAACTAAGATTGGAATTTTGAGTAAACAACCACATAATCAGGACTTGAAGGTTCCTGCAGGTTCGTATGATGATTTCGGACTTGGGCGTATGTACGGATCGGATTTTGGATAACCCGGGAGCATTTCAGCGTATATTATGGAAGATAGCCTTTTAGAAGAATTTCATAAATTTGGGATGTAAGGCATTACAAAGTGATTGATGTCCGTTTAGGATTACGAGCCTGGGAATAGCTCCGCATGGTGATTCTGGAGTTGGGAGCACGATCGAAAGTGAATTCGGATGCCCGTAGGTCATTTTGAAGTCATTTGGCTAAAGATAGAAATTTGAAGGTTTTTTGAGAAATTCGACCGGAAGTGGAAATTTTGATATCGAGGTCGGAATGCGATTCCGGAAGGTTGAGAAAAAACGTAATGTCGAATATGACTTGTGTGCAAAATTCGGGGTCAATCGGACATGATTTGATAGGTTTCAGCATCGGATGTAGAAGTTGGAAATTTCTAAGTTCATAAAGTTAGGATTTGGGTGCGATACGTGGTTTCGATGTTGTTTGATGTGATTTGAGGCCTCGAGCAAGTCCGCATTATGTTTTGGAATAGGTTGGTATAATTGGACGGTGTCCCGGGGGCCTCGGGTGGATTCCGGGTGGTTAACCGATCAAGTTGAGAGTTTGAAGAAGGCTGGAATTTGCTGTCATCTGCTTTGACCGCACCTGCGAGGATTTGGCCGCAGGTGCGGCTATGAAACCGCATGTGCGAAGAAGTGATGGTTCAGCTAGGAGCGCAAGTGCGATGGTATTTTCGCACCTGCGACGTTGCAGATGCGGGCTGTGGGACGCAGGTGCGAAGTTGGCTTGAGCTGAGGAAAGCCGCATGTGCAGAAGTTTGGTCGCACCTGCGGAATCGCGGGTGCGAGTGTTGGATCGCAGGTGCGAAAAATGGCCTGGGCAGAATATTTTAAAACCGAGCATTGTTGGCCATTTCTTCATTTCTTCTTTGGTTTTGTCGATTTTGGAGGAGCTTCAAGAGAGGCTTTTCGTCAGGAATCACAAGGTAAGTAACTCCTTCATGTTTCTAAGTTAAATACAAGGTTATTGCATGGAATTACATGAAAATTGTGGAAAATTTTGGAAAATGTTGAAGAAAACCTAGAAATGGTAATTTGGATTTTTAGCCACGAATTTGAGCATGAAATTTAGAGTAAATTGTATATTTGAACTAGTAAAGCTATGGATAGAATTTATCTTCGAGAAATTTCGGATTCCGGGCACGTTGGCCCGAGGGAATTTTGGTCATTTCATTTAGCGGAGTTGGGAAATTATATAATTTAGAATTGTTGCAAATATTAGAGTATATTTTCATTAGTTTGCCGTGATTTGGATAGTTTTGGAGTGTTGTGCATCCGTTGGAGTCATCGAAAGGGCTTGGAAGCCGGTTAAGGAATTTCGGAGCGAGGTAAGTCTCCTTTCTAACTTTGTGAGAGGGAAATTGTCCCCCTAGGTGAATTAATTAAGTATGCTATTATCTTCGGGGGTTACATACGCATGAGGTGACGGGAATCCGTACGTAGTTACTATTATGCCATGTCCGGGTAGTCTAGGACCCACTAACATGCGTTATGTGTTGCACCTGTGATCCTGCCTTTAATATCAAACTGCTAATATAATCGAAATCGTAATTGAATATCTTAAGAAGATTAGAGTTCATTTTCTTAATCATCTAGAAAGAGAATTGATTCCTCCATGGATAATTGTATACCTGGTAGGGTTATATTATGGAATATCATTAAACTTGGCAGTGAGTTTCAAAACAAAGATTTAAAAGCTATATTTCATGTTCCTTTAAGAAGAATTTTACTATTTTCCTGAGAAAAACTGCTTTCTTGATAAAAATACGAATTTATTATGTGGATATGTGTACATATGAGCACCTGAGTCGCATGTATGATTCGCGAGCAGGCTAGCCTTATTATTTGTATGTATAACCGCGTCGCATGATCGATTCGCGAGCGGGGCAGATAGATGCATATATGGTTCGAGCCGTTCAACCCTCGGCAGTGCACAATTTATTATTATTGGTCCGCGCCGTTCGACCCTCGACATGGCTTGCACATGATATTTGTTGCGTAGTTGCTATGATTTTTGCCTGATTACTGGCCTGGAATTTGAAGTTGTCAACTGAAATGATAGAGATTTAAAGTTATTAAAGATTTTTGGAAGAAATTGTTCCTTCCCGTTGATTAAATTGTTATTTGATTAAATCACCCATGTTGATTAATTTTTATTAATATGACGAAGATATAAAGTGTTAAATGTAGAACGGAGTTGATAATATTTATTCCTGATTTTAATAAATTGCCTATGATAACCATGCTTAGTGTCACACTTGAATATTCTAAATTGACCTTTAGCAAGTGTCTAATTTGACCTCTCGTCACTACCTCTCTGAGGTTAGGCGGGCGACTTACTGAGTACACGTTGTTTTTGTACTCATGCTACACTTGCTGTGCATTTTATTGCACAGGTACTTTCATAGCGATGTGGATGACTTGGAGACTTAGGCGAGCTGCATCAACCAGATGCGATCTGCAGTTGACGGAGTCTCCCTCATACTGTATTACATTATTTTAATTTCCTTGTCCACTTGTATTTCGGACAAGCTTTGTAGAAATTGTAAAATTCTTAGAAATTGCTCATGTACTTGTGGCACCGGGTTCTGGGATGTGTTGGGATATATTTGCTAAAATAGAATATTCAAATCATTATTTTACTTAACAGATTTTATTTATTTAATATGTAATAAAGTGAAAGAAAATGATTTTTCATAAATGTTAAAACAGGAATTTATTTCGACTATTTAATGATTGGCTTGCCTGACTATGGTGTCGCGCCATCACGACCTTTGTAGATTTTGGGTCGTGACAGCTCCGCATTGTTCTTGTTGTTATGTGGAATATAAATGCACTGTCTTACTGTGTGGCCAAGTCGTCCACAATTTTTGCAAAGGAAGTTTTCTCCCTCATAGTGGATGTATTGTTTATAGACTCCAACATATAGGAAGGATTGGACTGGAACTTCCTAGTTCCACACAAAGTCTTGCATAACGGTCTCTTTGTGTGGTTGATGTACAAACATCAATATTTAGTAGGCGTCCAATTGCATTCCCAATTTTTTCTAGTATTTTCCCATTATAAAATTCTGTAGGCAATTGAGGGAGCCTAATCCACCACTGCAGTTACTTTTTCTTTTGTGGCCACAAAATTTAGCTTCCATCTTGTAATGGAAAGAAAGTGACCATTGATGAACCAAGGCCCTTGCTGTATAGCTTTATCTATATTTTCCTTTTTTTTAAACTTAATTATGTAATAATCTTCTCCAAGATCAATCAGTTGGAAGTCGTCTGTTGGCCGCCATAATTCTTGAATTTTCTTCTTTAAGTTGTGGTGTAACATATGTTTCCTCACTAGCTTCACAATGATAGAATCTTTATTTTGTATTCCTAAATATTAGGAGTTCCCACGTAATTCAAATAAGGAATTTTTTTTAATTGATTTCAAAGTCTTAAAAGTTAGGAAAATTATTTGATTACGATTTTGTCCAGTGTGAAATGTATTTTTGAAGGATAAAAAAGACGAACGATATTTCGCTAAGGACCTTCGTGTTAGAGTACGCGCTTTGCGCGTGTATCTATATTAATAAATATAATTTTTTAAAATTATGTAAAAACATCAAAGCTTATGTGAAGGGCAAGTGCACGTTCGTGTTTTCTAATGGTTCCACTATATGTTATAGCGTAACACACATGTATTGCATGTCAATCGTTATAAAATTTAAAAAGTTAAAAATATATATTAAAATTATATATAAAGTTTCGATTTATATTCAAGCTTTCGTCGTCCCTGATAGCTTATTTTTGTTACTTTCTTTGCGGATCCTTGGAAGAAAATATAGAGAGGATGTAAAATTAGAATGTAAAATTCGTCAATATAAGAGGATTATTAGACGATGTCACCCCAAAAGTACAAAATTATGTTTCTTAATAATATAAGCTTAAATTGCTGCAAAAAGTCTTTTTGTACAAAGGTATATATATAACCAAATACAATAAATTTATAATAAAAGAAAATACAATAAAATTAAAATTAGATCAAATACCATAAATTAAAATAAGCCAACCACGTCTTATATAAGAGTGGAAAACAAAACAGTTACCATAATTGGTAACCTAGATTGACTCAACTGTTCATTTAATCAACAACATAAAAAAATTGAAACTATCAAAGCTGATATTTGAAATGTAAATTTAGGAATTCTTTTATAAATGAAACACTCACAAATATAATAAGAATAAAATTCAGATTCAAAGTACATTAGAAACAAAGGAAGAAACTTATATAGCAAGTTAAATAAAAAAAAGAACTTGACCATTAATGTAATTACCTTCAACCAAATTTTTGTTTTACAGTACGCAATAAGAATATAGTATAAACGTTGCATGATACAAAATGCAATGATCTAAAAAATTATAAGAAAAATATTATACATAAGTAATTGTAAACTAATAATTATACATGAGATATTATAGTCAAAATCAAAAATGACAAGAACAATGAATTTACCTTAGCAGAAGTTGGTACTGTCACAAGTTTATGACCAAGAACGTGGACTATTGGCTTCTTCCATAGAAGTGTTCCTCCTTATTCTAAATGGTTTTGATTTTAAAATTCTAGAAAATAAAATTGACTTTGTTTGGTAAAAGAAATCTAAACCTAATATGATATTAATTACTTCTCCTTATTCGATATTAGTAAAATAATACTAAAGCTAAAGTAATAATAGTTGTTGTTCCTTATCGGTTTTGGTTCTAAAATTCTAGAAAATCAAAAATTGACTTTGTGGCAATTATGGTAAAAGAATACTAAATCTAATAACATTAATTGCTTCTTCTTATAATTGTATCATACGTCAATTATAACCAAAATAAAAATAAAAATACTAAACATAAATTAATTGTAACGATTCGACCGGTCGTTTTGCTTCATAGAACCCCGTACCCTAAATAGATTTCCGGTACTTGCTTTAATTGACTTATGACTTGCGGGAATGGTTGGTTCGGGATTTGAAAGGGCTTGAGTTGGAACCGGAACACTTGGTTCCTTAAGGTTGGCTTAGAAGGCCAAATTTGACTTCGGTCAACATTTTGAGTAAACGACGTCAGAATCGGGATTTGAAGGTTCCAATAGGTTCGTATGTCGATTTCGGACTTGGGTGTATGTTCGGAACGAGTTTTGAATGATCCGGGAGTGTTTCGGCGCCAAATAGCGAACTAAGATTCTTGAAGTTCTATAATTGAGGTTTGGAACGTGTTTTGAGGATATCGAGGTCCAAACAAAATTTTGAGACCGGGAATAGTTCCGTAATATCATTTACTACTTGCCCGTAAAATTTGGTATCAATTCGAGTAGTATAAGTACGTTTCAGCACGTTGGAAGTTGATTGAAGAACTTAAAGTTCTTAAGTTTGATCCAAATGGTTTTAGGGTGTAATTCTTAGTTTTTGATGTTATTTCGGTGTTCCGATCGCGCGAGCAAGTTCATATAGTGTTGTTGGACTTGTGTGAGTATTCGGAGTGGAGCCCAGAGGAATCGGGTGAGTTTCGGACGTGCGTTAGGAGTGAAAACACTCCAGTTGTTCTAGTGTTCTGGGTTGTTGTTGCAGGCCTCGCAAATGCGAGGATTTGTTCGCATGTACAAACTCGCAATTTCGATGAAGGCTTCGCAAAATCGAAGAAGCCTGATCTGGGCAGCGATGTGCATTTAGGAACCCAGCAGAAGAGAGCCCAGGTCCATTTGCGATGATATTGTCGAATTTGCGAACCTGATGTCGCAAATGCGACATCAGAGACCTGGACACAGCTTTTAAAAACGGGACTTAGGCCATTTATTTCATTTCACTTCTACACTTAGGCGATTTTCAGAGCTTTTGGGAGGAGGATTTCACCTAACACTTTGAGGTAAGTAATTTCTATACAACATGAGTTAAATACATAGATTATGGGTAGATTAACATGCAAGGATTAGTGAAAATCAAGAGTTTAGATGAAAACCTAGGGTTTTGATAAAAATGGAGTTTTACCAAGAAATTTGTTATGGAATCTAATAAAAATCACATATTCTTGATCCTAAGGTTATGGGTAACGATTTTCTTTAAAAAATTTCGAAATCCGGGCACGTGGGCCTGGGGATGGATTTTAGGAATCTTGTAATTTAGGATGGGAAATCACTCTAATAGTGGAAGTATGATCTTTTGAGCATATATTGACTAGTTTTTACCCTATTTGAATAGTTTTGGATCGTTTGGCTCCAGTTTGAGGGCGTGAATGCATTCTTGAGTTTGGGAGTAAGCCTTGGGACAAGGTAAATCTCCTTTCTAACCTTGTAAGAGGAAAATCTCCCCATAGGTGAACTTATATGATATATGAATAAATTGTGTGGGACTACGTACGCACGAGGTGATGAGAGTCCATACGTGATGACTATTCTTGTTATGTCGGGGTAGTTTAGGTGCACACCATGCTTTGTGAATACTGTTTATTTACTTCATGTTGTATTGGGTGAAATTTATTTCAAGATCCTAGGAATTTGAAAGTTTCAAGTAAATTATTATTTTTTAAAGGAATTGAGGAAGGAGAGAAATATATTATGGTTATGTTTGACCGCTTCGCAATTATATTCCGCAAGCGGAGTGATTCCTTCCAATACTCTCATGGGAGCTGGTCGTTCGCCTCGACAGGTTAATAGATGCATCTATGGTTCGTTTCGTTCGACCCTTCGGCAGTGAACATTTATTATTTTTGTTGGATCGGGCCTTATCCTCAGCAATATATGCGCATGAATAAATTGTGGGAGACTACATACGCACGAGGTGACGAGAGTCCGTATGTGATGACTATTCTTGTTATGTCCTGATAGTTTAGGTGCACACCATGCTTTGTGAATACAATTTATTTACTTCATGCGCTAATTGTATTGGGTGAAATTTATTTCAAGATCCTAAGAATTTGAAAGTTTCGTGTAAATTATTATTTTTTAAAGGAATTGAGGAAGGAGAGAAATATATTATGGTTATGTTTGACCGCTTCGCAATTATATTCCGCAAGCGGAGTGATTCCTTCCAATACTCTCATGGGAGCTGGTCGTTCGCCTCGACAGGTTAATAGATGCATCTATGGTTCGTTTCGTTCGACCCTTCGGCAGTGAACATTTATTATTTTTGTTGGATCGGGCCTTATCCTCAGCAATATATGCGCATGAATAAATTGTGGGAGACTACATACGCACGAGGTGACGAGAGTCCGTATGTGATGACTATTCTTGTTATGTCCTGATAGTTTAGGTGCACACCATGCTTTGTGAATACAATTTATTTACTTCATGCGCTAATTGTATTGGGTGAAATTTATTTCAAGATCCTAAGAATTTGAAAGTTTCGTGTAAATTATTATTTTTTAAAGGAATTGAGGAAGGAGAGAAATATATTATGGTTATGTTTGACCGCTTCGCAATTATATTCCGCGAGCGGAGTGATTCCTTCCAATACTCTTATGGGAGCGGGTCGTTCGCCTCGGCAGGTTAATAGATGCATCTATGGTTCGTGTCGTTCGACCATTCGGCAGTGCACATTTATTATTTTGTTGGATTGGGCCGTACGTCCTCGGCAATATATGCGCATGAATAAATTGTGGGAGACTACGTACGCACGAGGTGACGAGAGTACGTATGTGATGACTATTCTTGTTATGTCCCAGTAGTTTAGGTGCACACCATGCTTTGTGAATACTGTTTATTTACTTCATGCGCTAATTGTATTGGGTGAAAATTATTTCAAGATCCTAAGAATTTGAAAGTTTCAAGTAAATTATTATTTTTTAAAGGAATTGAGAAAGGAGAGAAATATATTATGGTTATGTTTGACCGCTTCGCAATTATATTCCGCGAGCGGAGTGATTCCTTCCAATACTCTCATGGGAGCGGGTCGTTCGCCTCGACAGGTTAATAGATGCATCTATGGTTCGTGTCGTTCGACCCTTCGTCAGTGCATATTTATTATTTTTTTGGATCGGGCCGTACGTCCTCGCCAATATATGCGCATGCTATCTGTTTGGAAATTTCCCTTGATTTTTAGACTGTTTAAATGCCCCAGAATATAAATTGTCAAATGAAATGACAAGGATTTACGTATTTTTATAATTATAGAAAAGCTTGTGGTTCCTATTATTTTTCTGCTATTTAGCCTTGATATTCATGCTTAGTCACATGCTTAAGTATATTGTTTGGCCCTAGTAAGTGTCAAGTTGACCCCTGGGTACATAATGTTTATGTCACGACCCAAATTCCCAATCTTAGGGATCGTAATGACGCTTAACACCACACTTGCTAAGCAAGCCAATGTTAGAGTTCGATTCGCTATTTTTCTTTGATTATCCATTTAAACATAATAAAATAAATTTGAAGTAAACTTAATCTAATGATTTCCAAAGGATAACTCCAAATATAAAATAATAGACAAATAAATAAATCGATCCACGAACTAATTATATAAGTAACTCTAAGACTACCCCAGGGTCTGGTGTCACAATTCACGAACTACTAAAGAATACTACAATTAATGGGATGAAAGAAATAATATAACTGTTTTAGGAAAATTATAAAACAATCTCTACGAACTAAGAGAAGACTCTCGGGATCTGCGAACACCGGCAGATATATCTCGTGTCTCCGGATAATAGGTAGGTACCACTAAAATCTCTACTGCTGGCTGGTACCTGGATCTGCACAAAAGAGTGCAGAGTGTAGTATCAGTACAACCTACCCCATGTACTGAGTAAGTGTCGAGCCTAACATCGACGAAGTAGTGACGAGGCTAAGGTGGGGCAATTATAACTTAACATGTGACAATACATATATATAATAACGCAATAAAACAATTCTATACAAACAAGAAAATATAAACTGAAACAATAAATAAAATAACTGAGTCCCCTATTCCAGGCCTCAACTGTCACCAAAATTTCACACAAGTCTCCAAATTTCCAAACTTTAATTTAAAAATAACCAAATGTGCAGGATATGGAAAAACAGTAGGATAAAACAATAAATTTCCCAATCTTTTTAATAAAACCAGAAAAGCATAACTATCCTCCCTTATCACTGTCATATATTTATATTCTCCTTGTCCACCCTTATCACAGTCATGTATATTTCCCCTGTCCACCCTTATCACAGTCATATGTATATATTTTCCCTGTCCACCCTTATCACAGTCGTATATATTTATTTCTCCTATCCACCCTTATCACAGTCATATATATTCATTTATATCAAAACTTTCACAATTCAGGCCAAGCCTTCACAATACTTTTGTCTCAACAGTCATAAACAATAAACGGTAGTTCTCACAAACTTCATAAATAATATCTCAAAATGAACCAACAGGAATACACACACACACACACACACACACACACACACACACACNATATATATATATATATATATAAATATATATATATATTTATTTACATCTCGTAAAAATAATGTCAACCCACTCGGTCTTTATGTACCACAATGAAACCAAGGAAAACAAATAATACTTTCCCAAACATGATTGCAACAAGGCTTGCAATAATATAACAAGCCAAGTAATTATAGAAGACAATAACGAACATGAAACAATTAAAAACATGAAGCAATTAGATTGGAAACGGGGAAGGGGTCATGTAAATGGACTATTTGGTGGTGCATAGATATTCGTCACCTCACCTATACACCACACACATGCATTTTCACATAACAATTAAGTTGGGGATTCCTATTCCCTCAAGTCAAGGTTAAACCAATCACTTACCTCAATTTCGCAAGTCACTCACTGTTCAATTATAGTTTTTCCTCTTGAATTCACCTCCAATACACTCGAATCTAACCATAATTAACTTAATATCATCAATTAACGCTAAAGGAACTAACTTTACTGAAAATTATAATTTTTTCTAAGTTTTCTAAAAAACGTTAAAACCCGACCCCGGGACCTCTTGGTCCAAACTCGGGGTTCGGACCAAATTGCGTTTACCCATTCACCCACGAGCCTGAATATATAATTAGTTTTAAAATCCGACCTCAATTCGAGGTAAAGATTCGATTTTTATAAAATTCCTTAATTCTACCCAAACCTTCAATTTTTACCATGAATATTCTTAGTTTTTGATTTAAATGTGATGAAAAACATTGGATAATTGAAAGAGTAAAGTTTAGAATTGATTACCAATAACTTCGGGTGAATTTTGATGAAGAAAATTGTCCTTAGGGCTGTTTAGTTCAAAAATTATGAAGAAAAAGGGTTTTGTCCGTGTTTAGAGTAAATTTATATACCTGGGCAAGCCTTCTATGCGTTCGCATAGGGCCAGACCTTATTGGCCATCGCGATCGCGTGGGGGGNAGTGTATTTGGGCTCCCCTCTCCTAGGCCCAATTTACCTTGTGCGTTCGCATAGCCCAACATGCGTTAGCATAAGGTCAAGCCCAGGTGACCTCCGCGTTCGTATTCTTGGCAATGCGTTCGCATAGAACAAGAAAATGACCAGCTCAAATTTTACTCTACGCGTTCACGACTGGAGCCACGCGAACGCGATGAACAAATAGTTTCACATCAGATAACAGCAAAAAATCAGATTTTTTTTGCTAGTGTAAAACACTTTGTGGCTTATTTGAAACTCAACCGAGCCCTCGGGGCTCTAAACCAAACATGCACGCAAGTCTAAAAACATCATACGGACTTGTTCGTGCGATAAAATCATGAAAATAACATGTAAAACTATGAATTAAACCTCAAAACTCATAATTTTTCTCAAGAACACTTGAAGTTCATTATTTCTCAATCGGACGTCCAAATCACATCAAATAAACTCCGGTTTTCACCAAATTTCACGGTTAACATTTAAATACTATAAAAAAACTGTACCGGGCTCCGGAACCAAAATACGGGTCCGATACCAATGGTTTCAAACATTAATTCTTTTCTTTATTTCATTAATATTTCAGCAAAATAATTTCTTTCAAAAATTAATTTCTAAGGCTTGGAACATCGGAATTCATTTCCGGGCATATGCCCAAGTCCCATATTTTATTGCGGACCTCCCGAGATTGTCGGAACACAGATCCGGATCCATTTGCTCAAAATGTTGACCAAAGTTAACTATAATAAAATTTTAACTCTAGAAATTACTATTTCTCATATTTTCACATAATAGCTTTCCAGTTTCACACAAAGACTGCGCTCGCAAATCGAGGTATTTAAAATAAATCTTTTCATGGATAATAAGCCTAGAATGGAGTCTAAATTCATAAAATGACCCCTTGAGTCATCACAATCCCCACCTCTAAAACAAACGTTCGTCCTTGAACGGACATTGAAAATTACCTGAATTGGCGAACAAGTGTGGATATTTACTCTGCATGTCCGACTCGGACTCCCAAGTAGCTGCCTCAACGGGCTGGCCTCTCCACTGCACTCGAACTGAAGGATAACTCTTAGACCTCAACTGACGAACCTGCCGGTCTAAAATGGCTTCCGGCTCCTCCTCATAAGTCAAGTCCTTGTGCAATTGGACAGAGCTGAAATCTAACACGTGGGACGGGTCACCATGCTATTTCCGGAGCATAGACACGTGTAATACCGGATGAACTGAGGATAATCCGGGAGGCAACGCAAGTCTATAAGCTACCTCCCCCACTCTATCAAGAATCTCAAACGGCCCGATATACCTATGACTCAACTTACCCTTCTTTCCAAACCTCATAACACCCTTCATGGGTGACACACGAATCAATACTCTCTCTCCAACCACGAATGCCACATCACGAACCTTACAATCGGCATAACTATTTTGCCTAGACTGAGTTGCACGAAGGAATCTCTCCTGAATAATCTTGGCCTTATCTAGGGCCTCCTGAACTAAGTCTGTACCCAGTAACTGAACCTCTCCTGGATCAAACCATCCAACTGACGATCTGCACCATCTACTATACAATGCCTCATAAAGAGCCATTTGAATGCTCGACTGATAGCTATTATTATAAGCAAACTCCCCTAAAGGCAAGAACTGATCCCACGAACCTCCAAAGTCAATAACACAAGCGCGACGCATATCCTCAAAAATCTGAATGGTACGCTCGGACTGCCCGTCATTCTGAGGGTGAAATGTTGTGCTCAACTCCACTCGGGTACCCAATTCACGTTGGACTTCCCTCCAAAAGTGCGAAGTAAACTACGTACCCTGATCAGAAATGATAGACGTGGGCACACCATGAAGGAGAATAATCTCCCGAATATATAACTCAACCAACCGCTCTGAAGTATAAGTACTCGCCACAGGAATGAAATGTGCTGATTTAGTCAGCCTATCCACAATAACACAAACTACGTCAAATTTCCTCTGAGTCCGTGGGAGTCCAACAACGAAGTCCATAGTGATACGCTCCCACTTCCACTCAGGAATCTCTATCTGCTGAAGTAAACCACCGGGTCTCTGATACTCATATTTGACCTGTTGGCAATTCAAACAACGAGCCACATAAGCAACAATATCCTTTTTCATCCTTCTCCACCAATAGTTCTATCGCAAGACCTGGTACATCTTGGCAGCACTTGGGTGAATAGAATACTTAGAACTGTGAGCCTCCTCAAGGATCAACTAACTAAGGCCATCAACATTTGGCACACATATACGACCATGCATCCTCAAAACACCGTCATCTCCAAATGTAACTTTCTTGGCACCAATGTGCCGAACTGTGTCCCTAAGGACCATCAAGTGCGGGTCATCATCCTGCCGATCTTTGATACGCTCGAATAAGGAAGACCGAGAAACCGTACAAGTTAGAACATGGCTGGGTGAAATATCCAACCTCACGAACTGATTAGCCAACGTCTGAATGTCTAAAGCCAACGGACTTTTACGATCGGCATAACTATTTTGCCTAGACTGAGTTACACGAAGTCTCTCCTGAATAATCTTGGCCTTATCTAAGTCCTCCTGAACTAAGTCTCCTGAATAATCTTTGCCTTATCTAAGTCCTCCTGAACTAAGTCTGTACCCAGTAACTGAGCCTCTCCCGGAACAAACCATCCAACTGATGATCTGCACCGTCTACCAAATAATGCCTCATAAGGAGCCATTTGAATGCTCGACTGATAGCTATTATTATAAGCAAACTCCCTTAATGGCAAGAACTGATCCGACGAACCTCCAAATTCAATAACACAAGCGCGACGATATCCTCCAAAATATGAATGGTACGCTCGGACTGCCCGTCAGTCTGAGGGTGAAATGTTGTGCTCAACTCCACTCGGGTACCCAACCCACGCTGGATTGCCCTCTAAACGTGCGAAGTAAACTGCGTACCCTGATCAGAAATGATAGACGCGGGCACACATGAAGGCGAATAATCTCCCGAATATATAACTCAGCCAACCGCTCCGAAGTATAATTACTCACCATACGAATGAAATGTGCTGATTTAGTTAGCCAATACGCAATAACCCAAACTGTGTCAAATTTCCTCTGAGTCCGTGGGAGTCCAACAACGAAGTCCATAGTGATACGCTTTCACTTCCACTCAGGAATCTCTATCTGCTGAAGTAAACCACCGGGTCTCTGATGCTCATATTTCACCTGTTGGCAATTCAAATAACGAGCCACATAAGCAACAGTATCCTTTTTCATTCTTCTCTACCAATAGTTCTGTCACAAGACCTGGTACATCTTGGCAGCACTTGGGTGAATAGAATACTTAGAACTGTGAGCATCCTTAAGGATCAACTCACGAAGGACATCAATATTTGGCACACATATACGAACCTGCATCCTCAAAAAACCGTCATCTCCAACTGTAACTTTCTTGGCACCACTGTGCCGAACTGTGTCCCTAAGGACTATCAAGTGCGGGTCATCATCCTGCCGATCTTTGATACGCTCGAATAAGGAAGACCGAGCAACCGTACAAGCTAGAAAATGGCTGGGCAAATATCCAACCTCACGAACTGATTAGCCAACGTATGAATGTCTAAAGCCAACGGACTCTCACTAAATGGAATACATGCAAGGCTGCCCATACTTACTGCTTTTCTACTCAATGCATCGGCCACCACATTGGCCTTTCTCGGATGATACAATATACTGACATCATAATCTTTCAATAACTCTAACCATCTCATGTGTCTCAAATTAAGATCCTTTTTGCTTGAAAAAGTACTGGAGACTGCGATGGTCAGTGAAAACCTCACACGGCATGCCATAAAGATACTGCCTCCAAATTTTCAATGCATGAACAATGGCTGCCAACTCCAAGTCATGAACAAGATAATTCTTCTCATGGAATTTTAGCTGTCGAGACGCATATGCAATCACCCTGCCATCCTAAATCAATACTGCTCCAAGTCCAACTCGGCAAGC
This sequence comes from Nicotiana knightiana, assembly GCA_005239525.1. Lineage (NCBI taxonomy): Eukaryota > Viridiplantae > Streptophyta > Magnoliopsida > Solanales > Solanaceae > Nicotiana > Nicotiana knightiana. The sequence continues at coordinate 38,371 of ML408727.1, forward strand.
ATCACAATACACCGTGAAATAACCCGAACCTGATGGTAACACCAACACCGGTGCTGAAGTCAAAGCTGTCTTGAGCTTTTGAAAGATCTCCTTACACTCGTCCGACCATTTAAATGGAGCACCCTTTTGGTTCAATATGATCTTAATAGTTGCTTATAATCAATTGCAGAATCATCAACTAACTTCACGTTAACAATAATCTCCTTTCAAACCTTCATAATACTGACAACGAGATGCGACGCATGGAGAAATCATAATTATCTACTTGAATTACCGTGTTTCATCTAACGCCATATGGGTGGGCACCTACCTTGTAGGTTAAAGCTCAATAATTATAACACATATTTGGCAAATTATGCACAGATAAATTTTATACAAAAATTTTCAAATAAACCTAACAAGCATGACTCTTATTAGTACTATAGTACAAAATTTTATTTCAAAAGAGAGAATTTAAGCACAAGATTTTCCATCACAAGGACCTCGTCCTTATATAACTGCCTCCGCGGCTCGTAGGCGGATTTAAACATATCAAATCATATTAAAACGCGAGGACCTCGTCCTCAGTTTTGAATCACACGTAATATGTACATCGTTCCAATTGAAACATACCCTTTTATTCTTTTAAATATTTTCCGTTAACAAAATTACAACATGTACTGATAGATATATCTATATCCATAGAATTTCTCAATACCAGTATTCACATAAGTAGATTTCAGGTTTACGAAGCTTACTCATGAGTGGAGCATATTAGGAGAACTTTATTAGATACTCATAACCGAATCAAGTTAAGGAAATTACCACTTTATAATAACTAGAAATTGCAATTTTAATGACATTATCTGATATAGCAACCTCAGCCATACCATAGAAAGTATATCAACAGGCTGGGTCTCCACCTCTAGGAGTCTGACCTCCACCTTCGACATTCCAACCCATTTCCCCTAGCTGGAAATGTAAGTTGAGTTGTAACTGCAATGGGGCACGTAGCCTGAGTGCTCTGATGAAACATGACTCTCCTAAGTCTAGGACAATTTATACCACTAGCCAAAATAAAGTATCAACCTGCCCTGCGTCGTACAAAATTTTGTGATTATAATTGAATCATTTAATGAGTCTGCGAAACAAATTCTATCAATAGCATTTGGGAGAACTGATCCAAGTAGTTGATGTTGCAATGGCGTGTCGTCCTCTTCTTGAGGTTGCCACAAACACCGGCGGCCAATTTCTTCTTTTACTATGTTGTCTCAACACTGTTGAGCTACTCCATTTATTCATATAATCTTCGTTATTCTTTCGGGTAACTCTCATTCCTATTGATGCACAATCATCACAAAAGTAGAGCTCTCTATAGATAAATCTTGGCACGAACACTATGTTCTAGAAGCTCGTCAACCACTGCACTCCCTCTGAAGCACCACAAAATCCGTAATCGTGACTTCCACGCTGAGTAGACCTTCCGTAGATTTAAAGTTATTTATATAACTCCTTTGGTATTAAGCTATAGGGTTATTAAGGAGGCAGACATACCGCAAGTCCCATCTTCATCTCTTGCAAAATCTCAGGCCTTATACATTCTGGGCTAACACCGATATAACACATGATCCCGTAATCTATTCCTTGACGGAGGACTTCCCACTTGGCACGAAGTAACAGGTCAGAATGTCTGATAATCCACAATGTTAAACTTCACAGCTCATATAAACCAACCCCGTTGCCTTCAATTTATCCCCATGTTCTGCAATACTTCATAGCAGCGGTCAAGAAAATCATGCGGGTCTTCAAAAGATGTACCACTGAAATGCAGTGATAATAGCTTGATGAATCTGTCCAGTCTCCACAAAGCATCGGAAGTCATAGCTGCCCCATCAGCAATCGGGGTTGCCGCAATTGTCTGAACTACCCCAACTAGGTTGGCTGTTGGGATCTGGATCTGAGGAGTATTCTGATCAGGAGTGTGGGTAGCAAGACTCTGGACCCCTCATCCAGCCTGAGATACGGCTGCTGCAACAGGGAGTGCGCCAGTCTGGGCTACACTCTCCATCAAGCCCACTAATCGGACCAAAGCATCCTGAAGTACCGGGGTAGCGATGAACCCCTCTAGGACCTGAGCTAGTCCAGCTGGAACGGTCTGAGCTGGAGCCACCCATCAATCTCAATATGGGGCTTCGCAGCTGTGACTGCAGTATGAGCAACGGGCTGAGTCCTTCCCCTACCTCGGCCTCTGACCTGGCCCCGGCCTCCGCCCCTAATAGAAGCTGCTGCAGCCGGAGGATCGGATTGTTGGTTAGCGGAGGAGGAAGCACGTGTTCTCACCATTTGCGAGAGAATAGAAGAGTTCAATCAGTATTTTGCTGAGATATCAAGAATCGCACGACAGAGTAGAAATAAAAATGAGTTTGTTCCAAACTTCCTAGCCTCTGAGAAATAAGTACAGACGTCTCCATACCGATCCTTCAGACTCTACTAAGCTCGTTCGTGAATTGTGAGACCTAAGCAACCTAGTGCTCTGATACCAACTTGTCACGACCCAAATTCCCAACCTTAGGGATCGTGATGGCGCCTAACACCACACTTACTAGGCAAGCCAATGTTAGAGTTCAATTAGCTATTTTCCTTTGATTATCCATTTAAACATAATAAAATAAATTCAAAGTAAAAGGATAACTCCAAATATAAAATAATAAATAAATAAATAAATCGAGCCACGAACTAATTATATATATAACTCTAAGACTACCACGGGGTCTGGTGTCACAATTCACGAACTACTAACGAATACTACAATTAATGGGATGAAAGAAATAATATAACTGTTTTAGAAAAATTATAAAATAGTCTCGACGAACAAAGAGAAGACTCTCGGGATCTGCGAACGCCGGCAGATATACCACGTGTCTCCGGATAATAGATAGTTCCCACTAAAATCTCTACTGTTAGCAGGTACCTGGATCTGCACAAAAGAGTGTAGAGTGTAGTATCAGTACAAGCGACCCTATGTACTGAGTATGTTCCGAGCCTAACCTCGACGAAGTAGTGACGAGGCTAAGGCGGGGAAATAAAACAATTCTATACAAACAAGAAAATATAAACTGAAACAATAAATAAAATAACTCAGTCCCCTATTCCAGGCCTCAACTGTCACCAAAATTTCACACAAGTTTCCAAATTTCCAAACTTCAATTAAAAATAACCAAATGTGTAGGATATTGGGAAACAATAGGATAAAACAATAAATTTCCAAATCTTTGTAATAAAATTAGTAAAGCATAATTATCCTCACATATCACTGTCATATATTTATATTCTCCATGTCCACCCTTATCACAGTCATATATATTTCCCATGTCCACCTGATCGCGCTCAACTATGTCTTGTAGAAGACTAAACGGGCGTTGCAAATATAATACTGGGGTATTATGCCCAGAGTCGATCCCACATGGAATTGACGTATCAAGAAAGCTGTTAAAATACTACTCAACTGTCACCTGATGTTATTTAAAT
>ML408729.1:4212-39009 GCA_005239525.1 Nicotiana knightiana
CCCTTACTTAGGACCCTTAGGACTGTATTGGTAAAAAAGAGTTTCACACGTAAGACAACTTTTGACAACTCAGCCAGTCACGTGGACACAAGAAAACGCGATAACTGGACGTGATTCTTTGAAGAGGTACGGTACAAAGAGGCACGGTTCAGTAAACCCACAAACTTATCAGCCACGGGAAACTCAACTTGGTCAAAACGGGAGAGAGGCACGGTCAGAATGAATCTAGACAAAGCTACGAGCAGATTCAAAGACCCACACTGGATTACTCGAACGTTATGTAACCGAACCCCAATCACCGTTATCCTTTTTAATGCCTCATTAATGTTATAATTATTCATTAATTAGTAACCATAGCAAGAGTCGTACGTTATAAGAATCTCCTATATAAGGGAGGGGAATACAGCTTGTAAAGGCATCTGATTCTCGAATACAATTAACTTCGATTTTCTATATTTCTGCAATATTGTCTATTATTCTTTTTTCTCCATTACCTTGATTATTAGTAACCCGTTTCATCTTAAAAATAAGCTTTAATCAAAGGGTCTAATTCTTTGGTTAAACAGATTGGTTCCGTTACCGGGAATCGAACTCGGGTCTAATTAAATTCCTCTCTGAATGGGTGATTCAATAAATCAAAGGAGATCAGCAGACCGCAAGAAATATAAAATTTGTGGTACACTACAACAAGAAAATAGATGTGGAAGAAATTACTACCCAAATAGGTACGAAAGGTATTATTGCTGAAACAGGTACGAAAGAAAATACTTACGAGAAGGAAAATCAAGTTAACACAGAAGGTATACTATACCACACAGATACATATTCCAGACCGGACGTCATTCGTGAACCGGAGGAAGATGAGCACATCAAAACAACTACAGAGGAGCTAGTAGGTGTTCCATTATCTGAACAAAAGCATGAGCATAAAATGTATATACGCACGAGGTTAGGCCCCGCTCCAAGAGGTAAGTTAATTGATTATTTAAAGGCTAACGCAGACTGCTTTGCGTGGTCCCACTCAGATATGAAACGGATCCCACCAGAAGTGATGACTCATAAACTAAATGAAGATCTATCCTTCGTACCTGTTAAGAAGAAGAAAAGAAAGCAAGGACCATTCAAGAACCAAGTGATCGACGAAGAGGTACAAAAACTCTTGAAGATTGGTTCGATACGAGAGGTAACGTACCCTAACTGGCTAGCAAACACCGTGGTAGTACCTAAAAAGAATGCCAAGTGGAGAGTATGCGTAGATTATACTGACTTAAATAAAACATGCCCCAAAGATTCATTCCCATTGCCACATATAGATCAAATGATTGATGCCACAGCAGGTCATGAATTGTTGAGCTTCTTAGATGCATATTCTGGTTATAATCAGATTAAAGTGAATCCCTCAGATGAGGAAAAAACTTCCTTCATTAGAAACATGGGGACTTACTGTTATAAAGTTATGCCTTTTAGCTTAAAAACGCTGGAGCCACCTATCAAAGGTTAGTGACTAAAATGTTCCAATAAAATCTTGGAAAGACGATGGAAGTCTCTATTGATGATATGTTGGTAAAATAAACACAAGCACAAGACCATTTTCATCATCTCTCTACTACTTTTGATATTTTACGCAGGTATAATATGAAGTTAAATCCAGAGAAATGCGCTTTTGGAGTGTAATCAGGTAAATTTTTGTGTTTCCTTGTATCAAATAGAGGAATAGAGGTAAATACCACTCAAATTAAAGCTATAGAGGAAATACCTGATATTTTAACAAATAAAAAAGAAGTTCAAAGACTGATAGGGAGAATAGCAGCTTTGGGTAGGTTTATTTCTAAATCTTCTGAAAAAAGTTTTAAATTCTTCTCAGTTCTCAAAAAGCAGAATCAATTCGAATGGACTGAAGAATGTCAGCAACCTCTCAAGAATCTGAAAATTTATCTATCGAAACCACCATTGCTTTCAAAGCCAAAAGAAGGGGAAAGATTGTACATCTACCTGGCTGTCTCAAAAATTACTGTAAGTGCAGTATTGGTAAGAGAAGAAAAAGGTAAACAATCACCTTTGTATTATGTAAGTAAAACTTTGCTAGATGCTGAGACTAGATATCCACATTTGGAAAAGTTAGCCTTAGCTTTAATAATGGCATCTAGAAAATTACGACCCTATTTTCAATGCCACCCAATCACCGTTGTGACCTCATATCCTTTAAGAAATATTCTGCATAAACAGGAATTGTCAGGAAGATTAGCCAAGTGGGCCATAGAATTAAGTGAGCATGAAATAATCTATCAGCCTAGGACTGCAATTAAGTCTCAAATACTAGCTGATTTTGTTGCTGACTTTAGTAATAGCATTGTATCTGAAGTAGAAAAAGAGTTACAACACTTTAACTGTGTTAATCCAGGCATATGGATCTTGTTCACCGATGGTTCTTCAAATACAAAAGGTGTCGGCTTAGGCATAGTCTTGATATCACCCACGGGTGAAAAGACACGGCAAGCTATCAAGTGTTATTCTATAACTAACAATGAAGAAGAGTACGAAGCTGTTATTGCAGGGCTTGAACTCGAAGGGGAGCTCTCAATCGAGCAAATCGTGATCAACAACGACTCCCAACTAGTAGTAAATCAGATACAAGGGACTTACATCGCTCGATAGACTAGAATGCAACAATATCTTGAAAAAGCACGAGAGCTCATGAGACAATTCAAAACATGGAAGGTAATGCAAATACCTAGAGAGGAAAATGCAGAAGCAGATGCACTAGCTAACCTCGCAGCAGTCATGGAAGTAACGAACAAAGACAATACAATTGTCGTTCAACTATTTCATTCAATAATAGACCAGGAAAGGGATGAGGTAGCTCTAAACAACCTAACCTGGGACTGGAGAAACAAAATTCTTAATTTTTTGCAGAATGGCACCGTACCCGAAGACAGGAAAGCAGCTCAAGCACTTCGCCGCAAAGCTACGCGATACTGCCTTATTCACAACTCACTTTATCGCAAGATGTTCAGAGGACCCCTAGCTAAATGGCTCGGACCTAACCAAATGGAATTTGTGATGAAAGAAGTCCATGAAGGACACTGTGGAAATCACTCAGGGGCGAGATCCTTAGTGAAAACACTAATTAGAGCTGGATACTATTGGCTTAAGATGGAAGAAGAAGCCGAGAACTTCGTATCCAAATGTGATAGATGCCAAAGGTTTGCCAATAACACGCATCGACCAGCAGAATTATTACATCCAATAATATCCCCATGGCCTTTCATGAAGTGGGGTATGGATATAGTGGGACCTCTTCCCACAGCTAAAGGATAGGTACGGTTTTTACTCGTGCTAACCGACTATTTTACAAAATGGGTAGAGGCAGAAGCGTTCAAACAAGTACGAGAAAAGGAAGTTAAAAGCTTCTTATGGCGAAATATAATATGACGCTTTGGAATACCAAAGGAAATCGTGTGTGATAATGGCCACAATTCATAGGCTCGCAAATCACAGAATTCTTCGAAAGTTGGCAAATCAAGTGGATCACTTCAACGCCATACCACCCCGTGCCTAATGGTCAAGGTGAGTCAACGAATAAGGTCATCATTAAAAATCTAAAGAAGCAGCTGGATAAAGCCAAAGGAAACTGGCCTGATGAGTTACCAGCGGTACTATTGGCATACAGAACAACTTCAAATATAGTCACAGGAGAAACTCCGTTCGCACTTGTTTATGACTCAGAAGCCTTAATACCTGTGGAGATTGGCAAACCAAGCATAAGGTTCTGAACAGCCATGGATGGTGAAAACGACGATGAATTAAGGACCAACCTGGACCTGCTCGAACCACGGAGAGAAGCAGCATTGATAAGGATGGCATCTCAAAAAAAATCATAGAGCGTTATTACAACCGTAAAGCTTAGGTACTTTAAGATTGGGGACTTCGTCCTAAAAAAAGTCTTTCAATCAACGAAAGAAGCAAGTGCAGGAAAGCTAAATCCAAACTGAGAAGGACCTTACAAAATCCGAGGCATAGCTGAGAAAGGCGCCTATGAGTTGGAAGCTATGGACGGCAAAGTTCTACCAACAAGCTGGAACGCCATCCATCTAAAGAAGTATTACGCCTAAAATAAAAGAATAGCCCCCATCAGGTATCACACGTTCGATTTTATTTTGAACATTTAAAAATTTTACTAACTTTTTTAGATAATAGGCACAAAGCTAACTTATCACCAGATGATGATATTAGACCTGCAAAGATGCGAGGAAATAACACAATTCCCGATCTAGGGTTACACTTTCTGATGGACATTTTAAAAGCGTTAAGCAGTCATCATATAAAAAACTATATACCTTCGAGTCCGAAATGTTTTTCGTTTTTAGGAAAATGACCACAAGGAAGGAATAATCAAGTGCTCGAGATTTCATTCTTCAAAGATCAAACACTTGGGGGACTATACAGTATGGAAGGCTAAGACGAAGCAAAGAAGACTATCAGAAAGTCAAAAGCTTGAGCCTGAAGACCCATCTACCCAACAAGAAAAGTGACACTAGCAGAATCGAAAAAAATCAAAAGAGCCATCCAAATACAAAGCCTAATGCAAAAAGCAAAAACCTTCGAACATATTCAGGTTGAAAGGCAAAATATTAGTCACGAGAAAGAAATGTACATCTTTATACTTATTCAAAGTTGTTGTAACAAAAACAGTTAGGGGTAAAAGATCATCATCAATGTACTCATTCAAAAAACTGTTCTCAAATAAAACAGTTATGGATGAAAGATCTAAATCCTTGTATTTGTTCAAGAAACTATTATCAAATAAAAACAGTTACGAATAAGAAAACATTTCCCTCGTACTTATTAGAAAACTGTTTCCAAAACAGTTGCGGGTAAAAACCCCAATCTTTATAAAAACTGTTACTAGTAAAAAACAGTTGTTTCCTTGTATTAATATCGAAAAACTGTTACCTATGAAAAACAGTTACGAAATACAAGAGTATATCAAATCTGTTAAACAAAAACAGTTGCAAACATGAGTTTTAGACGATAACCAAACACATGTAAAATGTCATGGAAGTTCAAACAAAAAACTTTCCTTGGAAACATTCTTAAACATGTGTAAAATTCCTATCACTCTATTGCATTATCATGAAGTTGAGACGTCTTTTTCATGCCAATTATAAAGGTCCCTCTTCCATAAACTATGCCTATGAAAAAAATGCACACATTTAATATGACACCGTGCCTATTACAAAAAAGGTACGAGTAGTCTAAAGCATTCNAGAGTGAAACAGAAACTCAACAAAAGTCAAACTAACATTTATATATTAAAATAGCTAAAACTAAGCATTAACTTATACTTAGCCGTATAAATTTTTTATATACATTGTGGTGCCCCTAAGTTGTCATTTGGGGACTTTAAGTAAATCCAAATTTACCCACGATGGGACTGGGGATAACCACCAATTGATACAAAAAGGGGATAAACCAACTAAATCTTTTCAAGAGAGGGGTTGATTTCAGTAGCAGAAGGAGCGAGAGCAACTGGGGATGAAGAGGCATGAGTGGCTGGAATCTCACCATCAGGTCAAGAGAGGTTATGACCTTGTTGATCCTTCTCCATGGCTTCCTTAGTTTTGGCTATTTCATCACTAAGGTCAAAACCCTCTTGACTCATTTCCATCAATGTGTCAAGGCGAGAATTCATATACGCCCAACTCACATCGACATTAGCCACCTCTTCCAAATCTTCATAATCCTTTACCCATACTTGAAGCTCATCTCTCAATCCATCCTTCTCCGCTTCCGCAGCTTCATGGGCAACCCTTAATGGAACAATCGACTCCTCTAAAGTTTGAGCTTTGTCTAAAGCCCTACGAAGGTCTTCTTGAGTACGAGTGAGTGATTGCACGAGCTCTCCTGAGTATTCCTCCTTCTGCCCCAACAAGTTCTTCAAGTCTCTAATCTCCTCTGAGGCACGGGACAGCTGCTCCGCGAACGAAGACTCCAGAACACTTTTATCTTTATCAGCTTGACTGCAATAAGCCCTCTCTATTTCCAGTTCTGCTACCATGAGTCTCATCTGCCGCTTCAAGGTACTCCTTTCCTCTTCTAAAGCATCCATGTCAATCCTTAGGCTATCATANCATGTAAGAGCACCGTGGCTGGCTAGCTTTGCTTTCTCAGAGGAACCTATCAAAGGCTTGAGCCACACTTTGGGCTCACCCGTTTTCTTGAAAATATTCCCCTCAGCTAGAACCTCTATTATCACCTGCCGCATGTCTCTGCTAGAAGACCCTACTTCCCTAACGGAAGGCATGGAAGCAGGTAGAGATGGAACAACAACAAGCACGAAAGGTTGAGGAGCTGGAGAAGCCACGGGCAAAGCAGCAGGCACAGAGAGTTGAAGAGTTGAAAAAGTTACGGGCAAAGCAACAGCAGAAGTTGAAATAGCCAAAGGAACAGACGATTCTCAAAGAAGCAGGAAAGACAACAGCCAAAGGGACGTCGTCAGGATCAAGATCAACACCCTCATGAATAGGGGAATGTGAAACATCATCAATGACAGGGGGCTCAATCACAGACACGGAAGTCAAGGTTAAGGCTGTAAGCTCATCATCTAAAACCATTCGCCTTCTCCGTGGCNTTTTCTACCCCACCACGGATACCGGAGACATTCTCAACAGTGTTCATGATTGCTGAGAGAAGAAAAAACAGATACAGTGTTAATAGAACATCTCAAGTCAAAACAAGAAAAAGTAAATGTGAGCTAAAGCATACTCACGTGCGCGATTCCACTTCTCAGGGAAGGGAAGATTTTCTTCACCCACTAAACCAACAGTGGGTACATCAACATACCGGAGGTACCAACCCCTATCCTTATCATCTTCAGGGGTTACCATCACTCTTTTGCTTCTAGCAGTCAGAGTAAAAACCCCTTCATGAAATAAGGTAGGAGAGTAGAGATGAATAAGATGGTTGAAGGTAAGAGGAACCGAGGCGAAAGAAGCCAAACTCCTAAGACATGCGACAACTCGCCACACAAGCGGGCGAACTTGTCCTAAGCAGATATTGAAAAAAATGGCAAAATTCAATTATAGCTTGGTCAATGGGGGTTCTAAACCCTAAAGTGAAAGGATACGTATAAACAAAAGAATATACCGTCTTGTAAGATGTTATTCTTTGATTACTATTCGGAATATAGATAGGAAAGTCAGACCTCCAAAAGCACTCCCTACGAACAAGGGAAATCTGACCCTCAGTTATAAGGGTTGGATATCTTTCGACACTATCAAGAGAAGAAGATTGATCTACAAGAACTTGACTATCCCTAGCAAAAACAAACTCAGCAGGGACAATTTCATCGACTCCAGGTTCACGAAGGCGTTCGCCTCTACCTCTAGACAAAGACCGAGAAACCCTAAATCTCGGAGAAACTGGAGATCTAGTGGAAGGAGGAGGAACTATCTGAGAAGAAGAGGAGCCCCTCGAAGGAGTGGATCCTAGACTTCTAAGTCTACCACCCCTCCGACTCCTAGTCGGGGCAGAAGATGGCATTAAACTTTCAATATCTATTACTCTATGAGGTTTGTTTGAAGAAGACATGTTTACAAAGGCAAAGAAGAAAGTTCTTTACAAAAGACAAAGTTAGAAAAGTGTTTCGTGGAAGCAAAGAAAAGAAAAAAATGTATTTATACTTGAATACAACCGTCAAACATGAAGAAAAAGGAAAATAATGATGAAGAGTCATAATGGAAGATGTCACTTCGGGACTGGAACAATCACAAAAAGTCCTAAAAGGTGCCGAGTAAATGGAGAACAAATCCGAAAAGGACACGTGGTATGAGAATTAAATGGAAGTGAAGATACATTGATTCAAGGAAAAGCGGCGGCAAAATATTCCCGCCATAAATGAATATCCACTTACCAAATATTAATCATTAAATATATGATAAGTGGGGGGACTATCTGTGTTGGTAAAAAAGAGTTTCACACGTAAGCCAGCTTTTGACAATTCAGCCAGTCACGTGGACACAGGAAAATGCGACAGCTAGACGTGATTCTTTGAAGAGGTAAGGTACAAAGAGGCACGGTTCAGTAAACCCACGAACTTATCAGCCACAAGAAATTTAACTTGATCAAAACGGGAGAGAGGCACGGTCAGAATGAATCTAGACAAAGCTACGAGCAGATTCAAAGACCCACAATTGATTACTCGAACGTTATGTAACCGAACCCCAATTACCGTTATCCTTTGTAATGCCTCATTAATGTCATAATTAGTCATTAATGAGTAACCATAGCAAGAGTCGTACGTTATAAGAATCTCCTATATAAGGGATGGGAATACAACTTGTAAAGGCATCTGATTCTCGGATACAATTAACTTTGATTTTCTATATTTCTGCAATATTGTCTATTATTCATTTTTATCTATTACCTTGATTATCAGTAACCCGTATTCATCTTAAAAATAAGTTTTAGTCAAAGGGTCTAATTCTTTGGTTAAACCCCTAGTTGAGTTATTATATTTGACACAGATCGCCGTACACCATTTATTTAGGTGTAATTTGAGTGTATCAGGCATATGTGAAAATCTTTCGGGCACCGAATAATTAGTTCAAAAAATAATCAAAGCTAGCTACTACTAGATCGACATGGAAAAGGACGCGAAGGAGTTCGTACGAAAATGCAACAAATGTGAAAGACATGCTCCGACGATTCATCAGCACTAGGAGTTGCTACATTCGGTCTTGTCACCCTGGATGTTCATGAAATGAGGGATGGACATCGTCGGCTCCCTTCCATGGGCACTCGATAAAGCTCAATTTATATTATTTATGACTGACCATTTTTCTAAATGGATGGAAGCCCATGCATTTGAGAAAGTCAGGGAGAAGGAAGTCATTGATTTCATCTGGAACCACATAATATGCCGGTTCAGAATGCCGACCGAGATCGTCTGCGATAGTGGGAAGCAGTTCATCGACAATAAAGTAAGCAAGTTTTTCGAAGACCATAAGATCAAAAGGATCCTCTCAACACTCTATCACCATAGTGGGAACGAGCAAGAGGATTCCGTGAACAAATGGAAAGAAATCTTGCCCGAAGTCCTATGGGCATACCGTACGACCTCAAAATTCAGTACCGGGGCCACCCCTTTGTTGTTGGTTTATGGCACCAAAGCTCTAATACCGGTCAAAGTGGGAGAACCAAGTCTCAGGTTATGATATGCGACTGAAGAGTCAAATGATGAGGCCATGAATACAATCCTGGAGCTATTAGATGAACAGCGCGAAGCCGCCCTCGTCCGGTTGGCCGCCCAAAAACAACGGATGGATAGGTATTACAATCGAAGATCCAACCTTCGACACTTCAATATCGGGGACTTGGTGTTAAGGAAGGTCACACTAAGCATCCGGAACCCGAACGAAGGGAAGCTCGGGCCAAACCGGGAAGGTCCATATCGAATTATCAAGATCACCGGAAGAGGATCGTACAAACTCGGAGAAATAAACGATGAGCGACTACCGAACAACTAGAACATAACTTACTGGAAATGATACTACTCCTAAGGTACAACCCCATTCATTTCTTTTATTTACATTTTGGACTAATACTTGTAGGTAACCATCAAGGAACAATACCACTTTTAGGCCTGAAAGCACGTGTTGTACTCTTTTTCCCTTGAACTGGTTTCGTCCCAAATGGGTTTTCCGGCAAGGTTTTTAACGAGGAAACAATGGATCGTGCTAACATAGAATTGAATACCAGTTATGAACTGGTGTCAAGGATAACATCAACAGTATCTGAGGCTTCTCTATGATCGGCCTCAAACACTGGGGAAATCACCCTCGGATAATGATTTTAGCAAGGAAAGAAACTTTATGCTTGAATAGTCTTGATTCTATCGATAGGATTTACTGTAAGGACGAACGGTGAAATGAACCATTCCCACATAGACCGCCCGAGCCCTGGCACAAAGCTTGTACACATGTGTAACCTTGTATACTACGCACAGAAAAGAAAGGAAGTTTCTACCTTGCGGATAAATATTTTATCGCTTAAAAACATTTTCTTTCTTACATTTTGTCCCCTAAAGACATTGAGCACAAGGGAAACCTCACTTGGGAAGTGTCGTCCAAGGCAGGTTCAGACGGCCCGGGATAACAAAGCCTGGGGCCACAAAGCCTATTAGGTAGTGCCCAAACTTTAAAGGCTACGGCCATCCCCATTCGGGGACGTTGTCTTGGGTAAGCCAGGATGACTCGGGGTAACAAGCCCATTGGGCAACACCCAAACTAAAAAGTCTACGACCGTCCTAGAACGGCTCGGAGACGTCCAAGAGCCATAACCAAAACATAATTCCTTCAAGATTTCTAAATCGGTTCAAAAGGCTACCCTCGACATATTGTAATCTAAAATATTCTACGTACTTTGGGGAAATATTTCGATCATACCAAACCCCCCACGAGTCTTAAGAAAAATAATATCAAGAACAAGGCTTGTTCGAAGCTCCGAGAAAGACCTAATTATTTCGTGCTAAGGAATTCGATATCTTTACAATCATAGTGAAAAGAGCGAATGGAAACAAGCTTAAAAACTGTCGAAGGTAAAAAGATCTTTATATATATATATATATATATCTATATAAAATGATATTTATAAAGGCCAAATGGCCTCAAAAAAAAGTACAAAGGTGCCAAAACAAAGACAAATCTACAAGGCACCTAAACAGCATGGTCTTCGTTGGAGCCCGCCTCATCACCGGGACCATTGGGGTCTTCTCCACTCCGGATCCGCCCGAAACCCTAGAGTCTTCTTCATCCTCGATATACACAAACGTCTTGTCCTCGGCATCGAGCCCCTTATAACTTTCGATCTCGACCGATAAATCAAAACCCCGTGCATGAACCTTCTCGAGGGCCTCCCTTCGGGACTCCCACTTCACATGTTCGATAATGTCTTTCAGGCGGTCTTGGGCTACCTCAGCACAACTTTTTACAGGGCCACCATCTCATCGGCATCGGCCTTGGTTATTTCAGCCACCGACTTGGCCGCTTTAAGCTCCTTGGCCAGGGTTTCTCGATCGGCAACAATCGAGCTCACTCGAGACTGGAGCTCCTCAATTTTGTGGGACCGTGCCTCAACTTTCTCCCTCGTCGCATGAATTTAAGCCTCCGCTGAGGCCAATTGAGCCCGGACAGTCTCTTTTTCCGAGGCCAAGCGGTCCATCTTGCCTTTATACTCTTCGGCCTCGGCCTTCATTACATCCATCTCGGTTTGGAGTTGGTCGATCCGATCAATCTTCTGTTAGACTTGCGGGTTCTGGCCATTAGTCACCGTGTTTAGATCATCGCCACTAATTTCAAAGATTTTTACCTGCTCAACCAGGTCGGCGTGTTCTTTCTGAGCCACGTTCGACTCAGCTCGAAGGCTCTTAGCCTCTCCTTCATGTTGCTCGCTGAGAAAGTTGTACATGTCTCTCTTCTCATCAAGCTCTTTGACTTCAGCCTCGAGTTGGGTCAGCTCATCCCGATACTGGAGGAAGGTTTCATGGGGAAGCACCAAGGTCTGCAAATACGAGAATAGATATTAGGATCGTCAGGAACTAAAGTTGAAAAATAAAAGAGTTTGGTAACATCTTACATTGTTCAGCTCATGTTTTTCTTCGTTGAACTGGCAAGGAGCATCTACCTCGTTCATTTTTTCCCGATCTTCTTTCGTTACCAGGCACTGGAGGTAACTAGCTTCCCCAACAAGAGCGGAAAGAACCCGGGTATCTTCCAGGATCGTGGTGACGATTGACAGCTTCCGACTAGGATCCGTACTCGGGGTCGAAAACTGGTTGACCAACCTCGGGCTCGAGTACGGACCGCCAACCTCCGAGGATGGACTTTTACTTGGCACTTCTAAATCACCCAATATGCTCCAGAACGGACGAGTATACACCGTCAAAGAAGCGACAAAGGGTATCGTCCACTCCGTGGGCCCCCTCGTTCGATCGCTCCTTCGTCGTTCGGGCTTCATCAAACATTGAGTCTGTGAATGAAGGTGATCCTGTAATATCTATCACACTGGCTGGGTGGATCCGGCTTCTCGAGAGATATCAACCTCCACTGTAGCATCGATCTCACAAGCTTGAAAGGAGTTAGCCTCCATCATTCGGCTGTCACGCATTCTTCGGGAACAAATGGCTCTTGGGCATCTAAAATTTAATCCTCCTCAGGCTCGTCACTGAGCCAGAGGAGTGAGTTCAAGAGCACTAGAGAGCTGGAGGTTGCTTTTGATTTGCGAACCAGCCTCCTTCTTGATTTCTTTTTTTCCGAGCTGGGGGAGTTGGGAGCCCTCCTCCTTTTCGTCTCTCTGGCCTGCCCTGGGGTAGGAGACTCAATAGGCAAGTGCTCGCCACCTACTGGAGGCCTAAGCTCGACATCCTTAGGCAAACCTGCAAATGGAAGTAAAGGAAATAAGGGCTTGATGTTGAAAGAAGAAGCCTAACACAACCTACTTGGGAAAGAAGTCTTACAATGGGAACATGCCTCCCAACCACCCTTCGAGAGTTTGCGCCACGAGGCTCTAAATAGGGCTTCTGTGAAACAATACCCTCGACCCACTCCTTGAGTCAAGGGACAATATTTAGGACCCGAGCAACGGCTGCACCACCACAAATACCAATGAGGAAAAGAAAAGTAAACATAAAATTAACATTCGAAGGAGAGTTATAGTTACGTGACATATTCCATATCTCAGGGAATGTCATGCAGTCGTCCGGAAGCAAGTTCAAAGTCATTACTTGAACAAAACGGCTTTGCCAGCCTCGATCCCGGTCCTCATCGATACTTGAGAATGGGGTTTTACTAGCCTGATGCACAAGCTTTATCAGCCCCCTCGGAATATTCAGGGACTTCACAAATGGAGTAGGTGATCAACAATGAACTGGCATGAGTCAATTTTGTTAAAAAAAACTAAAGAATGAACACAATCCTCCATAGTGAAAGATGAATCTGACCGAGGCATACCTCGTATCTGTTACAAAAGTCTATTATGACCGTGTCCACTGGTCCCAATGTAAAAGGATAAGTGTAAACACTCAGATATCCCTCAACATGGGTGGTATTGGCCTCCTCGGGGTCGGGGACCACTATGTTTTTATCTCCCAAGTTGCAGTCTTTTCGGATCGTAAGGAGGACCTCTTTAGTAATCGCGCTGATGTATCTCAAGACCGCCTCACAATGACCCTGTACGGAGTAAGTCTTTTCAACCTTGAAATATTTGTTGACCAAGCGTCCCCCGGGGGTGAACATTTTCAAGGGAGGTTCGGGCACTGGTTCATCAACGGCCATGTTCGGAGCGGTCTCCTCGACCTTAGTGGCCAGCCGCGAAGTAGAAGGAGTTTCTTTCCGGGGAACGATTTTTGAAGTCTTTGCCATACCTTTAGAATGTAAAATTGGAGGAAATTCTGGAAAAGATGAAGAAAGAAAGGAAGTTGAAGGATTAGACTTGTTGGCTTAAGAAGAAGATGGGTAAAATGTTTTGCAAAGGACCTTGAGTAATGGGGGTAAAAGTGTTAAAGAATATTAAAAACCTAAGGGTACGAGTGTAGAAGGTTTGATGTAAAGTGAAAATGAACAAAGGAGGAGGTATTTATAGTAGTTCAGTGACGTTTCACGTCCATGGGCAGCCACCCGGCGGCCAACATGCATTTAATGCCATTATGACATGACTGACGAGAGTTTTCGGGTTTTTTGTCTCTTCTGCCGCGATGTGTCGAAGTAGGAATTAGAAGCTCATGTCGTTTCTCGTCATTTACTCTCCGAGGAGCGATGAGACTATCTGTATACGGCTAAAACCGACCTCATGGTGCACCCCGGACTTCGAAGATAAGCCAGGCTCAAGATATGGTGGCGAGGGACCTAAATCGAGCTAAATGTCCCATCGAATCAGAATCCGGGGGCATGACGCATGCCCTCCAGAGTATCGAGATCATGGTTCTAGAATCGGTCCTAGCCTCGAACGACATAGAAAAATATTGCCGGAAAATCAAACATAGCCAATAGATTGCCGGAGTATCTGTGATCGGCTGGATATTACAGCGGGGATCTCAGCACATATCGTTAAGGAACTGGCAATTAGTAATTCAGAAGATTAGTTTTACCTTTTATAGAGTTGTACCTAAAGTAGGATCCCCTGCTATATAAAGGGGGTCTGATAATTCATGAAGGACATTATAACATGCATTCCAAAGAAATATATTATTATTTTTTATTTTATTAGCTCTTTCTCTTGTTCATAGTGCTGGTCGTGGTGAGCCCGAATCAAGGGTGACTATTTCACTAAGGTTGGAACTATCCTACTCGTGTGGTTTGCATTTTTTTCTATCTTTGTTTGTTCAGTATTGACTTAATTTATCGCTTTGTATCAAATTAATCCGCGTATCCTTAAAATCACTTACAAATTTAATTGTTATCTAATTCTGAGGGTAAACAGTGTTTTAAAAAAATTGAACTCCAGTAAATACAAAATTTTTCTTTTTAAATCTTTCTTTATTTGAAAAATGAATAAAGCCTTAATATTTAGGAGTTTAAAATCAATTAAAATTTTATCTTATATAAATCATATATAGTAATTTAAACCATTGACCAGAATCATGATATTAGTAATAAATTATAAAATTTGAATAAATCTTAAGCTGACTATATTATTAAGAACAGGGCTTCATCCTTTATTGAGTAGCTAAATATGTTACATATATTTTAGGAATTTATACCTTTTTAAATTTTATTTTAATAACCAAATATAATTTTTATATAATATTGATGTGATTTTAACATTAAGATGAGGTACGCGCGTAATCGCACATACACTAAGACTAGTAAAGGTAAATAACATGATTACAACAACAACAACAACAACAACAACAAACCCAGTATAATCCCACATAGTGAGGTCTGGGGAGGATAATGTGTACGCATCCTTACCCCTACTTTGTGGAAATACAGAGGCCGTTTCCAATAGACCCTCAGCTCAGATAAGTATAAGCACCAAATAAATAACATGATTCTCAACATAAAAATAATTTGAAACCATCAAATATCATAAACTGCCTCGAAGAAAACAAAGATAACCAATATCAAATCTCAAGTCAGGAAAACTCATATGTGCAGTGACTCCCTATTGAAATTTATGGACGAGTCTGCCGAGGTAAATAGCCCGATACCATAAAAATAATGTTATACAATACTGCTGAAGTCATACGTCCGATCCATAGATGCATCTCATAATACTGTTGAGGCGAACGACTCGCTCCAATGATAATTATTCATATCACTGCCGAGGCGACTGCCCCGAACCCATAGGAATAGATAAACTCTCATCGGGCCGATAGCCCCACTCGTGAAGATATGTGTCACACCCCGAAATCCCACTATCGGGCCATGACGGCGTCTAACGTTGAACCAGCTAGACAAGACAACGTGTATAGATAAACTAAACGGTTCACAATTTAACAGCGGAAATAAATATGGTTTCAAGCTAAATAAGGACAACAAAATACAACAACGCGTAAATTTTCCCAAAACCTGGAGTCACAAACTCACGAACTGTTTATAAGAGTGCTAAATACAAGTCCGAAAAGAGAATACATAGATGTCTCTGAAACTAGGAAAAAAACAAGACATAAGTGAAGACAAAGGGATGGGAGAGACGCCAAGGCCCACGAACGCCAGCGGGTATACCTTGAAGCCTCTATGATAAGCTGGAAGACACTCCCACTAATGATGTCCTCCGGGTCCGGCTGCATAATCTGCACAACATAAAGAAGTGCAGGTGTAGCATCAGTACAACCGACGCCATTTACTGGTAAGTGCCTAGCTTAACCTCGGTGAAGTAGTGACGAGGCTAGAACCAGACTACCAAATAAACCTGTGCAGTTCCAATAATTAGATATACATATATACAATGGATAAGAAATATAGGGAGAAAACAATTAATAAAGGAAAGGGAACATGATGTGGGGAGATAACAGTTTCATATAAGAAATCTCAATAAGGAAAAGAACAATAAAGCCAGCATATCAATAAGGACAAGAAATCACAAACTTGCACGGCATCACCCTTCGTGTTTTTACTCTCGTCCTCACTATGTAATGTATAATGTAAACAATGTAAATCATCAATCCTCAGAAATGAAAGGATGCCAGATCTCAAGTCTATCTTTGAAAATACCTTGGCACCCTGAAGCTGATCGAACAGATCATCAATCCTCGCCAGTGGATAATTATTCTTGATTGTAACCTTGTTCAATTGCCGGTAATCAATGCACATCCTCATCGAACCATCCTTTTTCTTCACAAACAATACTGGAGCACCCCAAGGAGAAACACTAGGTCTAATGAAACCCTTCACAAGCAAATCCTGCAACTTTTCCTTCAACTCTTTCAACTATGGCGGGGCCATGCGATACGGCGGAATAGAAATGGGTTGGGTGCCCGGAGCCAGATCAATGCAGAAATCAATGTCCCTAACGGGTGGCATCCCCGGCAGGTCTGAAGGGAAGACCTCAGGAAACTCACGAACCACGGGTACCGAATCAATAGATGTAACCTTAACACTGGAATCGCGCACATAAGCCAAATAAGTCAAACACCCCTTCTCGACCATATGCCGAGCCTTCACGTACGAAATAACACTACAGGTAGAATGACCAGGAGTTCCTTTCCACTCCAAACAAGGCAAATCTAGCAAAGCTAAGGTCACCGTCTTGGCATGACAATCCAAGATGGCATGATATGGGGATAACCAGTCCATCCCCAATATAACATCAAAGTAGACCATACCTAAAAGCAACAAATCAACACGGGTATCAAGACCCCCAATCACAACAACACAATAACGATGGACTCGATCGACCATGATAGAATCACCCATCGGGCCGTGATGGAGTCCAACGTTGAACCCGCTAGACAAGCCAACGTGTATAGATAAACTAAATGGTTCACAATTTAACAGCGGAAATAAATATGGTTTCAAGCTAAATAAGGACAACAAAATACAACAACGCGTAAATTTTCCCAAAACCTGGAGTCACAAACTCACGAACTGTTTATAAGAGTGCTAAATACAAGTCCGAAAAGAGAATACATAGATGTCTCTGAAACTAGGAAAAAAACAAGACATAAGTGAAGACAAAGGGATGGGAGAGACGCCAAGGCCCACGAACGCCAGCGGGTATACCTTGAAGCCTCTATGATAAGCTGGAAGACACTCCCACTAATGATGTCTTCCGGGTCCGGCTGCGTAATCTGCTCAACATAAAGAAGTGCAGGTGTAGCATCAGTACAACCTACCCCATGTACTGGTAAATGCCTAGCCTAACCTCGGCGAAGTAGTGACGAGGCTAGAACCAGACTACCAAATAAACCTGTGCAGTTCAAATAAATAGATATACATATATACAAAGGATAAGAAATATAGGGAGAAAACAATTAATAAAGGAAGGGGAACATGCTATGGGGAGATAACAATTTAATATAAGAAATCTCAATAAGGAAAATAACAACAAAGCCGACATATCAATAAGGACAAGAAATCACAAACTTGCACGACATCACCCTTCGTGATTTTACTTTCGTCCTCACTATGCAATGTATAATGTAAACAATGTAAATCATGGCACGGCATCATCCTTCGTGCTTTTACTCTCTTTCCTCATAGTATAATCAATAAATATCGGTACGGAATGGTACATCGTACGACACGGCATCACCCTTCGTGATTTACACTCATTCCTCACAATGTCAAACAATGCACGGCATCACCCTTCGTGCTTTAGCACTCTTCCTCACCCAAACAACAATCATAAACAAGGGAAAGGGAGTAAACAGAGTAGAAATAATAACCCCGTCAAGGGAACAATATCAAATAATGCACGACATCACCCTTCGTGCTTTAACACTCTTCCTCACCCAAACAGCAATCACAAACAAGGGCAAGGGAGTAAGCAGAATAAAATAGAAATCCCGGCAAAGGAACATCAATTAAATAATTAAATCCTGGCAAGGGAACATCAATTAAACTATTAAATCCCGGCAAGGGAACAATAACAGTAATCTCAACATCCCAAGGGTATATTTTAGTATCTCTTTCTCTTTCTTTCACTTCATTTCATAATTTACTCTATTACTTGAGTAAATGCTCCAAAGGATACAATTATCTCAATACCTTAATCATTCGTATTTACAATCTGAGCCAATGCTCCAAAGGATACAATTATCTCATATACCTTCATCATTCGTATTACAATCTGAGCCAATGCTCCAAAGGATACAATTATCTCATATACCTTCATCATTCGTATTACAATCTGAGCCAATGCTCCAAAGGATACAGTTATCTCATATATCTTCATCATTCGTATTACAATCTGAGCCAATGCTCCAACAGAGTTTAAAGATTACAATTCCCTTCACATATTCTTCACAACATATAGAATCATCAATTAAGCATGGAAATTACCACAAAATCAGAATATTCACAATATAAAGACTCAACGGTCATGCTAGACACCAATGTATAGATACTCGTTACCATTCCTATACATCACATTTGACAATTAGCAAGTAGCAAATTATACTCAACTCCTATTCCCTCAAGCTAAGGTTAGACCAAACACTTACCTCGGGTCCAAAGTATAGCAATCATCCTGAAACCACACATTTTCCACGAGTAACCGACTACAAATGGTACAAATCTATTCAAATAAACTTCATACCATAAATAACATCTCATGCAACTGATTCTACTATTCAATTCAAGGTTACGTCGTGCAATTAGGTGAAATGACCAAAACGCCCCTCTGGCCAGCATCTCGAAGTCGGGTAAATTTTACATTTTCAGAACCATCGTACTCTCACGAGTCTAGCCATATAAGAATCTCTCAAATCGGAGGTCAATCACCCACTCAAACCCCAATTTTAGAAAAACATAAGTTCTACCCAAAACACCAAATTTTCACCCATGGAAATCTTTGATTTTAAGTTGAAAACATGTTAAATGATGTTAATGATTGAAAGAATTGAGTAAAAACCAACTTACAAATGATTTGGAAGAAGTCTTGTTCTTGGAAAAATCGCCTAAGAGTGTTTGAGTTTGAGAAAATATGAAATATGAAGTAAAAATTCGGTTTTGTATGTGAGCGCGTGATTTTTACTCGCCATATCATCTTATAAAAATCCCGATAAATCAATTGATTTTATGAATTTTTTTTGTTGATTTTGAGTGATTAATTGTGAATTATTTGCATTTTTGCATATCCATAATTCATCTTTTAAAATTACTAAAATTTACATCACTATTATCAAGGAATTATGAAGTTATTATTTATAATTAATTAAATAATAGACGAATGAAGATTATTTAACGTAATGTAATTTTTAATACCTAATTACTAAAAAATTAATCATTTTTATTCGATAAATCATAGATTTAATTAGGAATCTAAAATTGGTTGTTTTATTCTTAATTAATATGTAAATAAATGAAAAATAAGGTTTAAAATTAATTGCTACATTTTTGGATTAAATTAGATTTGAACTTAATTAGATTAATTAGTTTAATTAATTAAGAGAGCCAATTTCGGACCTGGGCTAGAAACTACCCAGGCCCAAACCCAATCCCTATACACTCAACCTACCCAGGCCCAAACCCAATCCCTACACACTCAAACAACCCAGGCCCAAACCCCTTACCTGGCCTGCCCCAGCACCCCTCCAAACGACCTTGTTTGGGTTAGTTAATTAAATCATGTCCATTGATCGAAATAGATCGGACGGCCAGGAACTCACCCCCCTCTAGTATATCTATGTTATAACCAAACCCCACCCCCTCATTTGAAAAGTATCACACCCCCTTTCCCTTTCGTCTGTCTCTCTCTCTCTCCTCTCTCTAACAAACCCTAGCCGCCCTAAAGTTCCCACCGTCCTCCGCCGACCGAAAATCACCTCCGGCGGCGGAGCCTCACCCAATCGACACAAAAATTTCACCCTACAATCCTCTCCTCCTCCTCAATCGCCTCATGCCTTCAACTTCTCCAAAAACCCAATCGATTTATGTAAATTTCAGATCTAAGAATCTGAAAACCCCAAAATTACTCCCCGGCCGATTCAAAGACAATCAATGGTTTAGACCTTCATGGATCGATTGCTCTTAACTAGAGCAATCGATTCATGAAGGTTTGATTCATTTTCAAACTCCACTGGAATCCGGCAAGGTTCAACGACCTCCTTTCTCTTTCCCGGCCAAAACCCCTTTAACGGGTATCCCCCCTTTCCCTTCTAACCGTTTCTTGTACTATCAGTATGAATATGTCATAGTTCAATCACTTTTTTTTATTATTTGTTGTATCACTGTTTAGATTTTTTTTGTTTTCTTTCATCGTTTTCTTCTACCTGTTCATATTTCTTCCTCATCGTTTAGTTTAAGCTCTAAATGTATTTCATGACAATCATGCTTTGATTTGTTCTCGTCAATTAAGTAATTAGGTTTCTCTGATAACCATGTTTCCAAACTTAGGTCTTGCCATTGTCTGTATGTGTGACTGTTCTTCTTTGATTCGCACTACCTTCGATTTGATTAATCAGTGTTTAACATGTTATGCACATTTCTGACTGTTTTGCAACCATGTTTAGTCACTTAGGATTTCTTGTTAATCATCATTGATTTATTAGGTGTTCTACTTGTTAAAATTAATAATTAACTTTATTGATTCATGCTTAAGTTTTCCAGAATACCTTTACTGTCGCTTTATCTCCTCTCTAAATGCTACTGTCTACCTACATTTGATTAATCACCCTAACTTTACTATAGTCTGAAGATTAATCATTCGCCTAGATTATTTTATTAGTTAATTAGGCTCCTAACTTCATTAAGAGTTTAGTTACTAATATAATTAACTAAGATGAAGAAGCAGTCTAATAAACTAACCATTTTTATTAATTGGTAAGTCTTGAAATCTTGTCCAAGATAATTAGTCTAGGTTTAACTGACTAAAACAAATCATTTAACCTAGGCTTAATAATTAGCCAACACCTAATCAACCTCTTCAACTAGTTTAGAATCAGTAGGGAGTAAGCCTCTTAATTAATCAAGTCTAACAACCTAGTTGTTTCTATCAATTGATCTAAGGCAAACTAGTTAGGACCAGTTATGCATTTGAGTTAACTAATTTCAAAATAAGTTCAACTTTATATAATTTCAACTCCCTCGACCTAGAAGTTAACTTAGCTAACCTCTTAAGTAGTTAACTAAAAAAAATCTGTCCAAACATAATTAGCTTAGGATTAATTAGCTAAAACAAATTAGTTAATCTGGGCTTAATAATTGGTTAAGCCTCTGATTTTAGGTAACCAACTTGAATTATTTAATTAAGTCAGTTTAGTTTAAATTAAGGAATTAAATTGATTTGACCTACTTTATTTAATTAACTTAAACATGGATAACTAGTATGAAAACTAACTCTAGACATTTAATCAATTAACCTTTAATTAATTAACTTAACCATTATTAAGAACAACTAATAGTTAACTAAAGAACATAGCTGGGGTTAACTAACCAAAGTTAATGCCTAGTTAACTAGTGAACCTAACTAGTGTTAGTTTAACTAGAGTTAAATAATAATCCAAAGTGAGCTTAACCTTGATTACCCAATGGTAAATTCAGGGACTCTAAGAGGTACATTAGGTAACTCAGTTTAGGAAATCAGGCTTTTAAGGTTAAAAGGGTATTTTTCTAAAGAAGCAAAGTTCTGGAATGGCGGGCAGTTGTCCCAAAGATAGGGTTGACAACTGTCGTATGTACTATTTTGGTACTATTTTTCAGTATTGGATAGGGAATATTCAAAAGAATATCCCATTCCCAAATATCCTATACATAGACCCTCTTTTAGAGGTTAGGGGTTAAAATTTTTACACTTGTGAGCTGCTGGGATACAAGATCCTTCCCATTCTTCAAAAATACTGTCTTTACTTAAAAGGTTTTGAAATGAGAGTCCTATTAGAAAAAAAATCTGACTTCCTTTTCGAAAACAAGTCCACAACTAAATGGCCTAGCCCAGCTGCTATTTCCTTTTTTTTTTTTTGGATTTCTGATTTCTGGAAGTTTTCTTCAAACATTCACACTCAAAGATTTCTGGGTTAATTCTTGCTGGGCTGTTTGGTTTTGTCCCTGGGTTTTCTGTTTGCTGCTGCTGATCTCCCTTCCTATTTTGCTGTTTATTGTTCATACTTGACGTTTATTTGGTCAAGTTTCTGGCTGGATTTTCTTTCTCTTTAAAGGTATGTAATAGTGAACTTTATACAAAATTATTGAATTCAGACTTTGTCTTAAACTTGTTGGTTTATGTTGTATTTTCTTCAAGAATATGTGAATCTTCCTCTTATCCTTTCTTAATGTAGAAATTGAAGTAAGATTATCATTATCTAAGTGTATGCATGCAACTCTTGGAATCTGCTTGGTAGTGTGCTGAACTTCTGTTAACAAGCTTAATGTTTGATAGCTAGGTGGTAATTTCATATGTGTTTAGCATGTTAGAAAGATAAATGGCATTAGGGTAGATGAATCTGACCTCCCAATGGTCAAATTCACCCCATAATAGTGCACAAAACAGTAGTGTAGATGGCTGAAATTCACCCTTTAAAGGGTATACAACATGTAGTCAAAAGGGCTATAGAGTAAAGAATCTGAACCCTTATATGGTCTGGTTCAGTCTCTAAAAAGCTAAGAATAATCAAAATTCTCGAAGGAATGCTATTGGTATGGTTGTCAGAAATGTCAAGTAAGTTTGTATCTCTGGGTTTGAATCAAACTCTCCTTCATAGTCAGATTCAATCTAAGAAAAATACATAAAATATGTTACCTTTCTTCCTGCTGAACCTGTGATCACTTATCAAAATCTGGTTGTCCCTCTATGTGTGATTACAACAGCAGAATTATCTGTTAGAGGCTTCTGTGATTAATTCTATATCCTTGAAGTCATAATAGAGTTAGCTTTAAGGGGTAGTGAATCTGACCCTTTATAATGGTCAAATTCACCCCATATTTTAGATGCTTAGAGAGTAGTTTATCACCCTTCAAGGGTACAGAAATGAGGTCATCAACAAAGGCTCTAGAGTATGGAATCTGAATCTCCAAATGGTTAGGTTCACTCTTTCAACATGCCTAAATGATCAAGTTAAGGAACTAATACGGACTAAAGGTCCCAAGTACAAAAATGACAAGTCCAGAGGTGAATTGATCCTTTTATGATCACATTCACCCTAAGAAAGTGCGTAAATAATTCTGCCAGGTAATATGGTTTGAGCACAAGCATATCAGAATTAAAATTGACCTTCCCGTGGTAAGTTTGGTTCTGGTAGTTGCATAACACTCAATCAAATTGGGTGTTTACAGATTCCAAAGAGAAGGCTCAAACGTAAGGATTCAAGAGAGTTTCAAGTCAGCAAATTAGTTAGAATTTTACTTTTTGTTTCTTTCATTCTGGAAAGTGTATAGCGGCAGTTAAGTTATAACCCCTTCCCTGTATATCTTGTGCTTTCATTGTAATGTAATTTAAGACTGGACTGTACGCTTAATTTCAATTTTATTCATGTTCCTAAATTTCGAGTTTACATTTTTCTGTTCTGCAAATGATATTAGGAACATATGTAAAAACTATATAAACACCCTGTTTGGATTTTTTATTGGAAAAAATGTTTATTTCAAATTCAGTAGAGTTTCAACATGGATAGAATCAGTAGATCACCTTCAGTTTACCTTGGGTCTTGTAAATCTGCGAGAATCAACGTATACATACATGTGAACATTAATTCTTTGGAAGCATGAGATTAGGTTGTTTAGAATTGATAAGGATTACTGTTTCAAAATTAATAAAGACCGCATATGGTATGATCTTTGTTAGAAATCAAAAATTCTGGTAGAACTAGAGTGATTTCATCTTGCCCATCCATATCAGAATTAACAAGTAACATATTTAGATATCTGAATTTCTTAAGTGTACATATCTGAACGAATGTGGGACATCCTGATACCCATACTTGCCATCGTTGGTTAAAAACAAAAATTCTTTCCAGAAATAGCCAAGCATAGGATGGCCTAAAGTGCTTAATTGGGGCAAAATATGGCCATAACCCGAAATTTTTTTCCTTTTAGGATAATGAATTCCTCTCTTTCTTTAGACAACCCCCTAGATAAAATACATGCCCTTTAGATTGAAATTTGATAAAGAACCGAATACTATTCCAAGTTACAATAAACTACACTCGAGAGTGGCAACTCATGCCCCCGACCCTCAATTCTAAACAACTAAAAATGCACATAGCAATCACGGGTGCATTTTATGTGACGCTTTTCCATGTGCTAAAAAAAACAAGTGCACGCCATCGTAACTTGTCCAAGATAAATCCATAAACGTCCTAATCGATCTTAAAACTAAAATGCTCTTCCACAAAATAGAAAACTCAAACATCGCCGCAAATGGGCATTATAAAACCGTCACGACCATAGTCTTGACTACGTAAATCTACACGCGGGTGCGACAACTCATATCCTCGTTTTCAACTTCAAACTATAATAAAAATCACATGTTGTAACTGTGGGTGCATTTCATGTGGCGTAGTTATAACATGTCCCAAAAAATAAATAAGTGCATGACATCGTGACTTATTTCTAGATAAATACATAAATATTAAAAGTGTTTCAAAAAGTAAAAAGGGCTAAATGCACAACAGGTTAAAACACGTAAAACAATCAGATAATATAGGCCAAATATTAATAGTAAGTGACCGTGCTAGAACCACGGAACTCGGGAATGCCTAACACCTTCTCCCGGGTTAATAGACTTACTCGGATTTCTGGTCGCAGACAAATTAAAACAGAGTCAAAATTTCCTCGGTTTGGGATTTTAAAATAAAATGGTGTCCCGGAGCATCGTCAAAAATCCGGGTGGCGACTCCGAAAACTAAAATAAATCCCAAATCTGAATAATGTCACTTAAAGTGGAAAAACTCCCTTATTACCCTTCATTAACCCCGGGGTAGTGGAAAAAGGAGGTGTGACAACTCTGGTGACTCCGCTGGGGATTGCGAACCCAAAATCTCTAGTTCAAGGTTCAAGAATTCGAGCTTGAAATAGACTGTTTTATTTTGGCCTTGGTATCTGATTTTTACATGTTTAAACCTAACGTGCTAAATGTTGCTTTTTACCGCTTTGATATTATCTGAACTGTATATAAAGTGTGTCGAAACCCTCTTCTCTCTGAGTCTTCTAAATCATCTGGGGAGTGAGCACTTCGTGTGACTTCTTTTCTGTTAGAGTCATATCCAAATTTTAGAACGAGGTACGGACAAGTTTCAAAGCCGGTGAAGCTTCTGTA
This sequence comes from Nicotiana knightiana, assembly GCA_005239525.1. Lineage (NCBI taxonomy): Eukaryota > Viridiplantae > Streptophyta > Magnoliopsida > Solanales > Solanaceae > Nicotiana > Nicotiana knightiana. Next base: position 29,623 of record ML408729.1, read on the forward strand.
TTCACGGTACGCTGCCCCGACCTCGGCTCGAGCTGTCCGCTCGGGTAAGCCTAGTCTAGAACAAAACCCCAGGTTTAAACCTAAAATAACAAAACCTCATGCCAGATCCCTAGTAGGAACACTTATCTGCATCATGCGCATTCGACTTAGGGGGCTCAACATAGGGTTTGAGTCCGTCTAGGACAGGTGTACCCGAAATGAAAGACTACCCTGATGCATCTTACTTGTTACGTATGCATTTGTTTGTCTCAGCTTGTGTATTGACCGGCTAAACCAAAATGAACAGAAAACCAAGAGTGAGGTAGAATAGAGAATTCACCCTGTTTTGAAAATCCTCGTATTTATCCCGAAACTCTGTAAAAATATTTAAAACAAAATGAGTGGGTGTATATTTTTAATCAGTCAGGATATTCCCGAACTACGCATTGTTTGATTCTCACGGGTGTGGGATACGTAGGCAACCCTTATCGGGTCCAACTCCATTTTTTCAAAATCAAAAGGATATAGCCCTAAATAAAATTAGGTGACGCCATTATAGCCTGATCGCCCAAATGGGGCACCAGAAGGCCGTTTTGAAAAAGTGGCCGCCAGTGTTTTGTCTTTAAAATTTCCGAGCACAGCCTTAAAGGGGCCGTATTCGCAAGGGTGTTCCATTTTTCTTTATTATAAAACCCTTTTCCAAAATGACACTTTTCGAAAAAATTTCTATGGTCTTAATCAAAAAATGAATGTGCAGGATGAATACAGTTGAAAACATCCCCTTCAAAGCAGTCGAGAAAATCCCTCTAGGACTCCATATGTGGTGGAGCAACTTGGGGGAAACCAGTAGAAAGTCTGTTCTAAAAGATTTTGGTGGACTTACTGGCCTTTTAAAGATCAAGCCGAGGTTGGACATCGTCGAGGCTCTAGTACCGTTCTGGGATCCCGCCCACAATGTATTCCACTTTTCGGACTTTGAATTGACGCCCACGCTAGAGGAAATAGCGGGGTATGCTGGTCTCAATGACAATCTCAGAAGTCGGTACCCACTGGCACCCAGGGCGGTGACTCCCTACAAGTTTTTAGATCTATTGAACATTAGCTAGGACGTCCAAGACCCACACTTGTCCGAAGGTTTTTGCACTTTCTATTATCTTTACAGACATTATGGAGATCCCCAGGGTTATGAGGCCAACAACACTGGTCTAACTCACAAAGATCAGGCTAAATGGGAAGCCCGTCGGGGGCTAGCTTTTGTGGTAGAATTCTTGGGCACCTTGATATGCCCAAGAAGTGACGGATGCATAGACATCAGACTTTTGGGAATAGCAGACTTCATGATGAAAAGGTCCAATGTCACACTTATACCGATGGTCTTAGCTGAGATTTACAGTGCTCTGAAAATTTGCCAATCTGGGGGAAAATTCTTTGAGGGGTGCAACCTGCTCCTACAAATCTGGCTGATCAAGCACCTCCGTCACCGCCCGGGCTACATGAACTATGGTTTAACCGGTTTGAACTGTATCGAGGAACATAGTACTCGGGTAAAAGGCCACCGATTTCCTGAAGGCACAGAAGCCTGGCACTCATACTTGAGCTCACTAACTGCCAACAAAATCGAGTGGACGTTCGGGTGGCTCCCTCTCAGCGAGGTTATCAATATGTCTTCTGAGGTTTGCTATCTCCTGTTAATGGGCATGCGAAGCATTCAACCATATGCCCCCCACCGGGTCTTACGCCAGCTGGGGAGACAATAGGGTGTTCCCCATGACGAGGATTTAATCCAACAAGCCATCGAGTTATGCCCAAGAGCTGCATTTCCTGAAGGCAGGGTCCGTCAAATTTGGAACGAGTGCAGGTTTTTAGAACCTCAAACTCGAGTGAGAGATTTATCCAAAGGGGAAGTGGATCCCGCCTACACCTCTTGGTACGGCGTAAGAGACAGGGAGCATCAAGAGCAAGAACGACCCGCAAAGAGACCCCACGTACAACAATTTACCGAGCAAACTCAAGAGCATTGGGCTTGGTTAGAAAAAGAGAACAGCTACCGAGCCACCATAAGCAAGTTGGAGGCCTAGGTCAAGGAAATAAAGTTTGAAAACATTCTACATATTGCCTCGATTGAAGGGGAGAAAAATAGATTAGCCCAAGAAAATGAAGTCCTCCGAGCCCAGATACAGGAACTGAAAACAGCTGTTGAGAACCCAGAGAGAAGCAGGGCTGATGAAAGGCTTATCAACAGCCTAAGGCATAAAGTATGTATCTATGGGAATGATTTAGAAAAAGCTGAAGAAGAACTGGCCGAAGTCGGGCAAGATTGACGAGAAGTTCAGAAGAAAGAATAGAGTTTCTCGAGAGACTAAAAAGGAAATATGACCAGGAAGTCGTGGGCTTGAAGGAAAAATTGGCCGCCTTCGAGAACGAGATGCCCAAATAGGCAAAAAGGTTTAAAACAGAGAGGGAACAGTGATATTCCATGATGGCTCGGTTAGAAAAAGAGTTGCAAGAATGTCAAGAACAGAGTCACAAGGATGCCCAAAATTAGAGGCGATATCCCAACAAATCGGACGCCTGCTTCAAGAAAAGGGTATTATCAGGCGAAGGGTCCAAGAGATAGCTGACTACATCATCATCAGATGTCAGGAATGCGAAGATATGACTCGGACCACTTTCTTCTCAGCATTTATGATCTTCGTCCACAAGATAATGGACGACCTTTACCGCCTCCGACAAGACATAGCAAGCAGGCCCGTGGCAAGGCCGAATGATGCCCCACCGGCCCCTGGAGCAACAGAAGCACTAATGTATTCTTGATATTTTCCAGTCTGTACTTCACTTTTCTAGTCATAGTCATGTGTTGAGTCCATAGTAGTCTTTATATTTTAGAAAATATATGTGTCAAGTCTGTTTTGCAAACTCTGTAATTCCAAAAATGGGCTGCCAGTTTTCTGTAATCAAAAGTGTTTATTTAATGAATTGAAATTTTTAGAATGAAGCTTTTAGAAAAATAATATATGCGTCTCTTTGGGTTTTCCTAGCATGAACTACGTGATGATTTGATTCACGTGGCACCGTGATACGTATGCAATCCACATAGGATTCGATCATAACCATAAGAAAGGAAACCGAGCGAGGAATAAAAAAGCAGAAGCAATAACAAAGGAAAGGGAAAAATAATAAAAAGAAAAACAAACCAAGAGATAAAGTCCGGATGAAATACACAACTGTGGCAAAAACATATAGAAAGGCATTAGGTGCATTGCATACTCCGTACGTGCGATTTTCCTATGTGATAAATGTTTTAAACTAACGTTTTGATGGTTTAATCTAAAAGGTATTTTAAGGTGGTTGATTTTGAGGTAACCTGGCTTCCCATCCTTACTTCACTAGATCAAAGGGGAGCATATAAATGACATCTGAAAGTCACCTTCCAATCGTCAACTCCTCCGTGGAAGACCTAAATCCAGCCATCCCAACAGCTGAGTCCGCAACAGCTGAAGAGAACAGAACTCTGCGTTGCCGCATGCTGGAAATGTGGGACGCATGGTCCAATGGTAGGGAACCACCCAGTACCATCTCGGGTTTCCCAGAGATAATCCCCAGGGCAGGAGGGACTTCCAACATCCCCATAAGCTACCCAACCACGCCATTTGGATATCCAACTATATCGGCTCACTTTGCCGGAAGGCCTTCTGAGGTTCGCCCCCAGGCCTTGTTTTCTGGTGTGTCTTCCAACATTTTCACCGCACCAGCAATCTCCGCCACGGCCCCACCAACTATCTCCGGGCCAAGTATCGAGCCGCCAGCATTCACATTCCAAACACCATCCGTCCATCGGGATACCGCTCATGCTACTCCCAATGAATCTCCCCAACAAACTCAGCCCGAGTTCACTTTGGGACGGGATAAGAAAAGCTTCGAGAACAAATAAATAACTCGAAAAATGAAGAGTATTGAACAGAGCCTCAAAAATATACAGGGGCTGAGCGGGCAGAAAAGTGTCTCCTATGCAAATTTGTGTATGTTCCCGCACGTCCATCTGCCTCTCGGATTCAAAACCCCCAAGTTCAAAAATATGACGGACATGGAGACCCTATAGCACATCTGAAAAGGACTGCAACCAGCTCAGGGGAGCAGGTGGGAAGGAGGAACTTCTCATGGCATATTTTGGAGAAAGTTTGACGGGAATTGCATCAGAATGGTACATGGACCAGGATATATCCTGTTGGCACATATGGGATGACTTGTCCTGGGACTTTGTCCGACAATTCCAATACAATGTGGACATCGCTCCCGATAGGAACTCACTATCCAATCTCAAAAAGAAACCCTCAGAGAGTTTCAGAGAGTACGCCATCAAATGGCTCGAGCAAGCCTCCAGGGTCAAACCTCCGATGGATGAGGTTGAAATGGTCAGCATTTTTCTACAAGCACAGGAAGCCGATTACTTCCAAAATATGATGTCCGCCATGGGCAAACCATTCGCGGAAGCAATTAAAATTTGAGAAATGGTGGAAAACGGGCTAAAAACTGGTCGTATCCCGAGCCAATCTGCCATAAGAGCGACCTCTCAGTCCATCCAAAGCGAATCCAGGGTTGCGACCAACAGGAAAAAGAAAGAATGAGGGGCCATGATGGTTTCCGATGTCAGGAAACCTCGACAATACCCACACCCATTTCCTAAAGCTTCCCAACATTACTATCCTCACCAAGATACAGCTTATGCTTCGCCCCCTTTTCCCTATGCGGTAATGAACACTCAGCCACATCCCAGGCCGCCACAACAATACCATCAGAATAGAACTCCACCCCCAAAAAATAACCATCGTCCCCCAGCTCCATATAATCAACGCCCCCCTCAAAGCAGCTAACCGTACAATGCCTACCCCAGAGAGCCACCGAGGAGACTTAATTTCACTCCTATCGGAGAGTCGTATTCCAGCCTCTTCCCAAAGTTGGTCCAGATGGGACTCCTGCAACCCGTACCTCCAAACGGGTAGAATCCCCAATCACCATCATATAGACGGGGTACCAGTTGTGCTTACCATGAAGAAGGCCACGACACAGAGGACTGTTGGACCCTCAAAGGGGCCGTGGAAAGCCTTATAGAACAAAAGAAAGTGGTTTTAAGGGACGAAGAAGTTCCCAATGTGACAAACAATCCACTGCCCGCTCATAATCATGGGCCCATCATCGGTATGATTTTCGAGGACCAGGATTTTGATCCAGTTCTAAAGGCCATCATCGCCATCGCAGATGTAGAAAGAAAACCCAAGACGGCACCCAATCCAGCCAAGGAGATGAAAAAGATTAACCCCGTCCCCCAGGTCACGGAACATACTGAGACTGGGACAAATAAGGGACCCTCTAAAGATGATGTCCTTTACATCCCCAAGGCACACAGGAAAGAAAAAAATGTGTTGAGCCCTCCCAGAAGGTTACAATTCAACAGGGCAATAATGCATGGCTTACAAATATATGTCCCGAAGGGGACATATGCGGCGCGGGGGCAAATAATTTCACTCAAGCTGAATGAGCCCGTGGTTATTAGCTGCACGTTGCAAACTTCCATAAAGAATACTACTGTTGTCCCATGGAATTACGCCAAGAATAATACTACTGCTGTCCCATACTACTGCGGGAGAGGCAGAAGAATTCTTCAAGAATATGAAAACCTCTGAATACGCCATAATTGAGGAGCTCAGAAAATGCCCCGCCCGGGTCTCGCTTCTATCTTTGCTGGTAAATTCAAGAGAGCATAAGAAGATCCTAATCAAAGCCCTCAACGAAGCATACATTCCGACCAACACCACATTCTAGCAAATGGAGAGGATGGCAGAATGATTTTTTCAGGTCAACCGGATTTCGTTCAGCAAGAATGATTTGCCCCAGGAAGGGGCCACCCACAACAAAGCTCTCCACCTAACTGTTAAATGTGAAGGTTACTACGTGAAGAGAGTTATGATGGACGGTGGATCTGGGGTTGATATTTTCCCTCTATCAACCTTACAAAGAATGGAGATCCGGACTGAAAGAATTAGGCCCAACAATGTGTGCGTCCGTTCATTCGATGGTGTCAAGAGAGACACGATCGGGGAGATTGATTTGGTCTTGACAATCGGCCTTGTAAACTTTGAAGTAACATTCCAGGTCATGGATATGGATACTTCCTAAAATTATATCCTGGGAAGGCCTTGGATCCATGTGGCGGGGCAGTGCCATCTACTCTCCACCAGATGGTTAAGTTTGAATATGAGGACCAGCAAATCGTGGTCCATGGGGAAGACGAGCAATCTATTTACAGGGACCCATTAGCCCCATGCCTGGAAGCAAGAGAGGGCAGCGAGCACATAGTCTACCAGGCTTTCGAGATTGTGGTAGTGGACCAGCATGAGGAAGGAACCCCATGCCCTCAACCCTTCCTATCAAACGCGTCAATTATGGTTGCCAACGACATGATCAAACATGGGTACACACCTGGAAAAGGGCTCGGGGTGTCCTTGCAAGGCATTAAAGAATCCATCACTTTTCCTGCCAATAAAAAGTTTTTCGGCATAGGGTGTCAAGCTACCCCAGACGATGAACAATGGGCTGACCAACGCAAGAAAAATTGTTGGGTATTGCCTTAGTCAATCCCACATATCACCGCATCATTTTTCAAGCCAAAATACGTGGAAGAAGAAGAGGTTTTTACGGCCGAAGAAATAGAAGAAATATGTGGAGCAATGAGGAAAATATTGTATGAGGCCTATATGGTCCAACCAGGAGAGGGCTCCAGCACCGCCGAAGTATAATATATGGGGCCTGATGCCAAGTTGCAAAACTGGGAGGCTACTCCATTCCCCGTCCAGCGGGAGTTCCGGTAGTCCAGCTTTTGCCATCCTTTCTGCACTATGAGTTATTTCAGCGTGTAACTCAAGTTTGTAAATTCTTGCCTTTAAATTTCGATGTAAACCCTCCTATGTTCAAATTCAATGAAATGAAATCAAAATTTCATCGTCTACTATTCTTTCTGATTTTTGTTTACTTTTCTTATTTTTTCAGTCCTAATAATGCGGCTTTAAAAAACATGACATGCTTGCGGACTTTGTGCTCTGATCCGAATACGTCGTCTAACATCGAAATAATGAATCAAGAACTGGAATATGATGAAGAAGAGGCTTTTAGGGAAATAAATCGAGAATTGGAACAGTTCGAGAATAAGCCTAAGCCAAACTTAAACGAAACGGAACCCATTAACTTGGGCATTGAAGAAGGGATTCGAGAAACCATGATAAGCGTCCACACGGATAAAAAGACTAGAGACGCCTTGATTCAACTCCTACTTGAATTCAAAGATGTATTTGCTTGGTCCTACGACGACAAGCCCGTACTAAGTACGGACTTGGTGGTACACAAATTTCCAACCTACCCCGGTCATCCACCGGTCCAACAAAAGCAGAGAAAATTTAAAATAGACATGAGTGACAAGATCAAAGAAGGGGTCGCTAAACAACTAAAGGCTGGGGTAATCCGAGTAGACCAATACACCACCTGGCTAGCCAATGTGGTTCCGGTGCCTAAAAAGGACGGAAAGGTCCGAGAATGTGTCGACTACCGGGATATGAATAAAGCCAGTCCCAAAGATAATTTTCCACTGCCAAACATACACATCTTAGTGGAAAATTGTGCCAAACATTAGGTACAGTCTTTTGTCGATTTCTATGCCGGATATCACCAGGTATTGATGGATGAAGAGGATGTAGAAAAGATAGCCTTCACTACACCCTGGGGAATGTACTGTTACCGGGTCATGCCATTTGGTTTAAAGAACGCAGGGGCGACTTATATTAGGGCCATGACCGCCATATTTCACGACATGATGCATCAGGAGATTGAGGTGTACGTAGATTATGTGATCATTTAGTCCAGAACCCAAAATGACCATGTGCAGCATTTCAGAAAATTCTTCGAATGCCTGCGCAGATATAATTTGAAATTAAAACCAGCCAAATGCGCTTTCGGAGTTCCATCCGGAAAATTACTGGGATTTATAGTCAGTCGACGGGGCATCGAGCTCGACCCAACAAAGATAAAATCTATCCGGGATATCCCACCCCCAAGAACCAAGAAGGAAGTCATGAGTCTGCTGGGTAGGTTGAATTACATTAGTAGGTTCATCGCTCAGTTGACCTCCACATGCGAGCCTGTATTCAAGCTATTGAAAAAAGATGCAGCCATCAAATGGACAAACGAGTGCCAGGGCGCTTTTGACAAGATCAACGAATATCTGTCAAATCCTCCAGTGTTAGTCCCACTAGAACTAGGAAACCATTGTTCCTATACCTGACGGTGCTAGAAAATTCTTTTGGGTGTGTTCTCGGGCAACACGATGCAACCCGTAAGAAAGAGCAAGTCATTTATTACTTAAGTAGGAAGTTCACAAACTACGAGGCCAAGTATAATCAGTTAGAAAGGACTTGATGTGCTCTAACTTGGGTGGCTCAGAAGCTCAGACATCATCTGCTGGCTTATACCACCTACCTCATCACGGGATCCTTTGAAATACATATTCCAAAATCCAATGCCCACCGGTAGATTAGCAAAATGGAAAATCATGCTCACAGAATTCGACATTGTCTATGTCACTCGCACAACTATGAAAGCTCAAGCATTGGCCGATCATCTAGCTGAAAATCTGGTCGATGATGAATACCAACCCCTGAGCACTTATTTTTCGGATGAAGAAATCAATTCCATCAAAGTAATCTCGGAAGGCGCTGACACCTGGAAAATGTTCTTCGACGGGGAAGCCAATGCGAAAGGTATCGGGATAGGGGAAATCTTGATTTCACCCGCGGCACACTACCCAGCCACAGCCCGCCTCCGTTTCTTCTGCACAAACAATACTGCTGAATATGAAGCTTGTATAATGGGCATGAACATGGCCGTTGACATGGATGTAGATGAGTAGTTGATCATGGGGAACTCCGATTTGATCATTAAGCAGGCTCAAGGAGAGTGGGAAACTCGAGATGTTAAACTCCTTCCCTATAGACAGCATGTGGAGAATCTTAGTAAGCGATTCAAAACCGCCAAGTTCAGATATATTCCTCGGTGCCACAATGAGTTAGTTGATGCCCTAGCCCCCCTAGTTGCAATGCTGCCCTATCCAGCTAATGTTCGCATAAACCCATTGGAGATCCATATCAAGGAAAGACATAGTTACTGCAACACGGCCGAAGTAGAGTCCGATGTCCAACCATGGTATCTGATCACGCTCAACTATGTCTTCTATAAAGACTAAACGGGCGTTGCAAATATAAATCAGGGGTATTAAGCCCAAAGTCGATCCCACGAGGAATTGAACGTATCAGTTGAATTTATTAAATACTAAACTGATGTTTAATCAATTTTCTTAAGACTTTT
>ML408730.1:5453-40089 GCA_005239525.1 Nicotiana knightiana
GGGGGGGGGGGGGGGGGGCGTTCTGTTAGGGAAGGGGACGACTATTTATGTTAGTGTAGCGCCTTAACAAAAGGCGTTATACTATAGCGCCTTTTCTTAGGCGCTATGCAACGGTCCGTTTGAGTTCAAATATAACGCTTTAGCTAAAGGCGTTATATCTTAACTGGGCAAACGACCGTTAATGTATAGCGCCTTTAGCTAAGGCTTATATGTATTTTGGTCACCAACTTTATTTTTTACACATTTTGATTTTTTGAGTCCAAAAAAATCACATTTTGATTTCGGACTCTAATAAGATAGGGCATCACAAAGGATTGTTGGGTGATTGAGATGCGATGAATAAGATTCATTCATCATTAATTAGAGGTCTCGATTGGAGCCTTGAAAATAAAAAATACGATAAGAAGCATTTTCCTCTTTAATAACTCTTATGTAGTGTGCCGAATTAGTCAATTAGACGGGTCCAATATAAAATATCAATTTTTACAACAACAACAACAAAAAAAAGAATAAGATGGAAGATGGGGCCACTAGTAACTCGTGTAGTTTAACAGTCAATAAAGGTTCCTGAATGAACTTAAAATTTTGATTGTTTATTCACAACTTAAGTCTATATTATTTCAGTAGTTAGTGTATAATTAAATATGAAAAGGTCATACTTTCCATTTTAATTGATTTAGTTGTCTAAAATTCAACTCTCCACTTAGAGAGCCGTCACATCAATCTGAACAAGCATTGTGTCGGAATAGTACTGGTTTTACCAACCAAACGTTCCAACAACAAAAACAACAAATATTTCACAAACTCATAGTCATCACATTGCAATTTGCAATGGTATAATAAACACGCACATATGAAGAATTCAACTTCATATCTGTTGGCTGCATCCTTACACAAGTATCAGGATGGATTTAACCTATACATACTAACGGCGCAAAAAAAAGTTTTTGCGTTATTGATGTACTTTATCCGTTGAGTAGATAACTTACCTTATATTTCAGATCACTAGTCTTACTTATTATAGACGGAAAAAATGCGACAAATCTAAACACATTAGATTGCACTTAAATCATAAACAGAGAACTTGCTTGTTCATCGTAGCGGAAGCAAAAATGGATGAACCGCGACTGAGATTACTGATCAGTGGTAGTTGTCACATGTATTATATCAACCCCTAAGCCACAGTCTAAACCCAAGGATGGAGAGAGAGAGAGAGAGAGCGTGGTCGAAAAATACTGTGTATATTCAATACTTAGAAGTACACCGTATGTGTACTTCTATAGGGATAACTAGGGTTACAATAATTATTAAAAGTACTGTGTTTTGCCCTAGTGGCCCGAAGAGCACCCTTTATGGGTTGACTTTATTTCCTACATCTCCTACTCACACATAATGGAAGTGCTCACCTTATCTGAGAAACATATTCGCATCTCATCTCCTCAATCATTCATACAAGGAAGTAGACCGTGCGACCAACATTCTGTGAGAGCTAAGTGCTACACATCTGTTAAGAATATATAGCCTCTGGTCGAGTGCAAACCTGTAAGTACATCATAAAGTATGCAGTATCCTATATCATATAAATCACATTTGATATAGTCTCAAAATCTCATATATCATTATTTCTTGTATTCACAATCATAACTCATAAGTTATATTTGGTGCACCCGTGAATACAAATAAATAAGATTTCATCAATGATATTCCTCTTCTCACGATCCCCTTAACATTAGTATGACTACTTTTCTAGATATCCTCTGCTAGACCGAATTTTTGTTCATGGTCTTTTGGAAACATACTAAGATAACTAACATCACACAAGTCTTAAGTATCTGATCGGAGTTTTTGAGGATACAAAATCTTGAGCCATCATAAAAGCTCTGAGTCTGACACAACAATAAGTTGAGAATGGACTTATGTTAACCCAATTGGTCGACATTAGTACACATGGTATGAGACATGTGCTACAACATTTTTTGCTTTTCCAAGGAGCGCATGTCTTTATCTCAAAAAGAATGATGTACAGATGATATTTAGACACCATAAATATGTAAATTTGAGTTCTTTGATCTATAATATCATTTTTAACTCATATCCAGCTCACAAAAGTAGACTAGGTGAACGTTTTCCCCCTAATGACTTTATGTTATTATTTAAGCGACATTCTGATTTTAAGCGAATAGCTCTCAAATTATCCTTATGATAATTTTGCTTAAAATCATGTCTCATCTCCTCACATCACTAAGATAAGGGGGCGGTTGAAGGCCAACCTCTTGTTTACTCGACATACTTATAAAAAATAAAGAACAAATAATGCACATAGCATTCAGCAATATAAATATGTATGTATGTAAATCAACTTTATTGATAATTAAAGAATATCATTTTTGTGAACATATAAAACATAAATAACAAAATGAAGAATATCAAAGTCTACGCAAGCCTTGAGACCTAGTGTGTCTCACAAATGCATCTCTAGACACGGGTTAGGTCAATGGATTTCCTAACATATCTTTTCTAGACACATACTTCACATTCACTACCTTGCGCCTAACTATGTCTCTCGCATAGTTATACTTTATATCTATATGTTTGGTTTTACAATTAAACTTAGGGTCCTTGGTGGAGGATATTGCAGCCTCACTGTCACAGTAGACTAATACCGATTCAGTATTTTCAGCGATATCCAAGAAGTGTTCCAAGAACTTTTTAAACCAAGCAGCTTCTTGTGATGCTGATACAAGAGCCATGTATTCGGCTTCCATCATAGATAGTGATACACATGATTGTTTCTTATTACTCCATGATAAGGTGCCATCACTGAGTAAGAAAACATATCTTGGGTTAAGCATCACTATATCCAGCTAATCGTAGATCCTTGCCGCCTTGATAACAAAACGCATAATCAGTAGTTCCCTTCAGATATCTCATGATCCTCTTTACTGCTTGCCAATGTGCTAAACCTGGGTCGGTTTGATATCTACTTACCAAGCCAACTGCTTGGAAAATATTATGTCTAGTGCACACTAGCTATATCATACATCAGACTTATGATTGCGCTCCTATAAGGAACTCGACTCATTCTTTTTGTCTCTTTCAAAGTCTTAGGGCACATCTGACTTCCCAAGGTATGACCTTTACTGATAGGAGTTTCAACTGGGCTACTGCATATTGAATCGTTCAAGAAATTTTCTAATGCAATTCTCTTGTGAGAGATACAATAGCTTCTTTGGACGATCTGTTGAAATCTTAACTCTAAGAATATATGAAGCTTTACCCATATCTTTCATCTCAAATTGTAATGATAACCATGACTTTATTTCGGTTATAAACTCCTTATCATTTCAAGCTATAAGTATGTCATCTACATACAATGTTAAAATCACAAGCTTGTTACTTGATATTTTGGCATAAACACAATGGTCTTCATCCATCATGGTAAAACCATTGGATACAACAACATTCTGAACCGTATATATCACTGCCTTGAAGATTGTTTGAGGCCATAAATAAACTTCAAAAGCCTACAAACCTTTTGTTCGTGGCCCTTTTCAATGAAACACTCAGGTTGTTCCATATTGATTTCTTCATCCAGTTCCCCATTGAGAAGGACAGTCTTTACATCCATCTGATGATGTAATTCAAGATCCAAGCTTGCAACAATAGCTAGAACCAGACGAACAGAGGTAAATCGTACAGCAGACGAGAAAGTCTCTTCGTAGTATATTCCTTTCTGCTGTGTATACCCTTTCACCACTAGTCGAGCCTTATATCTCTCAATTTTGCCATCATTCTTGAGCTTAATTTTAAGAACCCTTTTTCTACCAATTGCTTTGCGTCCTTCAGGGAGGTCAACTAGTTCCCACACTTTGTTGACTCTCATAGACTCCAGTTCATCTTCCATTTCTTTTGTCCATTTATCCTTACAAGGGCATGAGAGAGCCTCTTATACATTTTTTGGCTCGTTTTGTTCTTGGAGGAGCATCATATATAGTTCACCGCCTTCAACATCAAATCATTGGCTGAGAATCATTTTACGAGAACCACATCTTATTTGTGATTCATCATTATTCCCATTTGGATATATGTTGCTCCCACTCGGATCAAGAACATTCATCCTGCTCCCACCTGGAACAAGATATGTGACCATCTCGCTCTCACTTGGAACAAGATCCATTTGGTCACTTCCATTAAATGTAGAAAGATTACTTTCATTCGCATCTGATGATGAAGAAGGTTGTTGATGAGAAACTAATTCATCATCTGCTAAAATTGTCCCATACGAATGAAGCGATCCTTGTACTTCTTGATTCATTTTCTCATATAAGGTTAGGTCTTGACCTACCTCCCCCTTCTTAGGGAACTCATCCTCTAAGAATGTGACATCTCGTGATTCAAATTCAGTTACACTCCCACCGTCTTGCTGATCGATAAACACATAACCCTTTGAGGTTCCAGAGTATCTTATAAAGATACTTGTCTTTCCCCTCAGGCCTAATTTGCCATATTTGTGAGAGGAATTATGTGTATAGGCAGCACAACCCCAAGGGCTTAATATACTCAGGTCGGATTGTCTTCTAGTCTATAACTCATATGGAGGGGTAGTAACTGACTTTGTAGACACTCAATTAAGTACATAGGTGGCAGTAAGCAACGGGTCACCCCAATAACTAATCAGGAGGTCATCTTATGCCATCATTGACCTAATCATTTCTAGGAGCGTTCTATTTCTTCTCTCCGCAATACCATTTTGTTGTGGAGTATTTGGTATAATCAATTGATAAACTATTCCTTTTTCATCACATGACCCATTAAACTAGGTTGATAAGTATTCACGACCCTGGTCAGTTCTAAGAGCTTTTATCTTCTTGTCTACTTGATTTTTCACTAAGCTCATATAGCGTTTGAAGAAACTTATTGCTTCTTATTTGTGGGAAATTAAATAGACATAACTGAAACGGTAAAGTCATCAATAAATATGGTGAAATAACTTGCTACATGCCTAGACCTAACATTAGTAGGACCACATATGTTCAGATGGACTAATTACAAAGGATATTAAGCTCTAATTGTCTGACCAAAAGGTTTTCTTGCAGATTTTCCAGCTAGACAATATTTCCAAGTGGACAATTTCACATGTTCAATGTTGGAAAGCAAACCTTTCTAATCTTTGCATTCTTTGTTGGCCAATATGACCAAGTCTAGCATGTCATATGTTTACTTCACTATCATATTTATGTGAAGAAACAAACATAGAAAAACCAGCATTATTATTAAATGAACCATAATCCAAATCACTTGTCACGACCCAAAATCCACTATAGGTTGTGATGGCGCCTAACACCGCCGTTAGGCAAGCCAACGGTGATTTATCAATTTAATTACTCATTTTGTTACTTTAGAAATCATAGATTTTAATAAGAAAGGAGTTTCACACTTCTAAATCTGCGGGAACGTACAACATTTGTAGTTTATAAAAGAATTGAAAGGCTTTAATAATATACATAACCATAAGCATCAACTAGTATAACCCCAAAATCAGGTGTCACAAGTGCATGAGCATTTTCGAAAGAGTACAATAATAATACAACATCTGTCCAAATGTAAATAAGACAGGATAAAATAAACAATACGATGGAGACTCGGTGGACTGCAATGTGTAGCCTGGAATGCAGCTAGCATAAAGTCTCCTCAACAGGAGCACCTACGCGCCAATGATGATCACTAAATGAACCTGTCAGATTTTGCACATTTAGTGCAGAAGTGCAGCATGAGTATGTAAATCAACATGTATCTAGTAAGTATCTAGCCTAACCCCGGAGGAATAGTGACGAGGGATCGATATCGACACTTACTAGGGGTCCAATAAAGCAATATGATAAGCAGATATGAAGCACAACAATAATAGTGGGATAAAACTTTAAGTTACATACCCTTCCAAAAAGTTTCTTTTAAAGGTATAGATTTCTCGGTCTCATATTCTATTTCAATAGATCAGATGTATCAAGGGCCAACATTGAATGGATAAGGAAATGCCATATACATTAGCGGGCATCAGTGGAAGGACAATATCGTGAATATTCGGTCTACTAGCAATATAACGCACGATTATGCCGAGGTTGTTCGGCTTGATCTAGAATAATATGTACATTGTCGAGGGTCGAGCAACACGAACCATAGATGCATCTATTATACTGCTGAGACCTTCGGCCCGCTCCACAAGAAAGGAAGAAAGTTATCGAATCACAAGACACATGCTTACAATACAGTACATGAATACAAGTGACTATAAACTTTACTGTTTCTCAAATAACTAGCCAACAACTCAAGGTGATAAGGCCCGACCTAGTATACATATATTTATTTCTAAATAAATTTCAATTATAAGTTCAAGTAATTAATCCGGTAGAATGAGTACAAATAGTTCAAATATTACATGATAAGGTCCTAAGTCTACCCGGACAAAAATATGCTTTAGCTACGTAGGGACTCTCGTCACCTCGTGCGTAAGTAGCACCCACAACTAGTATCACATAGCAATTACATCACCTAGGGGGTAGTTTCCCCCTTATAAGGTTAGAAAGGAGACTTACCTCTCTCCGAAGTTCAATAACCGGCTTCAACACCACTCTAACACTCAACTCCAAGCCAAACATTCCGAAACTAGTCAAACAATGTGCAGATCAATCAAAATATATTCTTATGCTTACGATTTAAAAATTTATAACAATCCAACTCCGCTCAAAAAGTCAATAGAATCAAACCATCGGGTCCACGTGCCCGGATTCCGATTTTTTTTGAAGATAAACATTACCCATAATATTACAAACTCAAACATACAATTTCTTCGTAATTCCATGTCTAATTTTGTGGTAAAAGTCCAAAAATACATAATTTCTAGGTTTTCTCTTATAATCCCACAATTTTCACAATTTAAATCCACATATAACCCATGTATTTCACTAACATTAGGTGGGAATTACTTACCTTGTAATGGTTGATGAAAATCTCCCCTTGAAGCTCTCTAAAAATCGCCCAAGCCAAGAGAGAATGAAAGAAAATGGGCCAAATCCTGTATAAAAATCAAGTCTACCCAGTGTTGTCTCGCACCTGCAGAACAAAAACCGCTTCTGCGGCTCCACACCTGCGAAAAACCCATCGCAGGTGCGGTTCTCTCCAAGCCAGGTGAATCCGCTTCTGCGGACAAAATCCCGCTCCTGCGCGACCGCATCTGCGGTCCACCTCACGCTCCTGCGCTTCCGCACGTGCGGAGATCTTCTGCTTCAGCGAGCCCAGCTGCCCAACTCACTTTCCCCTTCTGCGGAGCATTCGTCGCATCTATTGGATCGTAGATGCAGAAATATCCTTGCATCTGCGGCCATCCCAACTCGGTCCAAATGTCGCTCCGGCGACCATAACGCCACACCTGCGGGATCACACCTGCGTGCTCACACCTGCGGACCTTTCCTCGCAGCTGCGATTGCACCAAATTCCAGCTGCCTCAACATTTCCCCCAAGCCCAAACTCGATCCGTTTTTAATCTGATTCGCTCACGCCCCCCCCCCCCCCCCCCCCCCCCCCCCCCCCCCCCCCCCCCCCCCCCCCCCCCCCCCGGACCCCATCCGAACATACCAACATATCCCAAATCATGATACGAACTTAGTCGAAGCATCAAATCATGTCGAACAACATCAAAATTATGAATCGACGACCGAAACCTTTCTTTAATCTTTTAAACATTCAAGCTTTGCCGAACGCGTCAGAATCACACTTAAACATCCCGGAATGATGCTAAATTTTGCGTGCAAGTCACAAATCACAATACGAACAAATTCTAAGGGTCAGAATCTCAAACGGACATCGATAACGCCAAAATTCATTTCAAATCAAACTTAAAAATTTCTTAAACTTCCAAAATGCTAACCTTCCATAATAGGCGCAAAAATGCTCCCGGACCACCTGATACTCAACCCGAACATACGCCCAAGTCTGAAATCATCATAGGAACCTATTGGAACCTTCAAATCCTGATTATGAGGTCGTTTACTCAAAATTCAAACCTTAATCAGTTCTTCCAACTTAAAGCTTGCGAAATTAGAATTTTCCATCCGAATCAACTCTGAACTTCTTGAAGTTCGATTCCGACTACGTGTACAAGTCATAATATATGAAGTAAAGCTACTCAAGGCCTCAAACTGTTAAACGATATACTAGAGCTCAAAATGACTGATCGGGTCGTTACATCCTTAATAATTAAACCTCCGGTCACATGACCAAAACTAAATAAAGTTGAACCAAAAGTCAACTTGGCAGAATTGACATGACAAAACAAGTCAAATTCTAGTTAAGCATAAAATGAAACTAAAATAATAATCCGACGAATTGTTGGTGCTAAGAGAATATCATGTAGTATTAGGTCTCGACCACCACTCAAGACTAACTTGCATGCACCGGTCCCTTCAACAACAACTTTATTGTTGTTGCCCACATATATCCACTTTGCTCCACATGGAACTTGCCGAAATTCAACAAAGACACCACGTTCCCAGGCTATGTGGTCCGTTTACAATCTACAAAGGATTAGATTCAGTTAGAAAAACAGAACTAGAAACACAAAGTTCACTAATCTGAGCATCGTGAAATACATTTCTAGGAGGCTCAGAGCAATCTCTGACATAGTGACCCTTTTTTTCAAATTATAACATTTTACTTTAGCAACTTTGACACGTTTGGGACGTCTGTTCTTGCTTTTTTCAGTCTATTCCTTTTTTGCATACTGAGTTGGTTGAGCTTGAGGTGGCCCTATCTTCTTTTCCCGGTTCATTTTCTTTGAATCACTCTTGGTTTTGGAGGTTGTTGCCATACCTCAGCTATTGGCTTTGCAGCCTTAATTCGTTCCTCCTCTAACTCAAGATGCCTCCGGACATCTTCCAGAGTTGCGATTCACTCATTATTATTTTCGTATGATCCCAAGAACTAGGTAAAGAACGTATAAAAGCTTGGATTTGTTATTCATCAGTCAACACATGACAAGCATATTTCAACTCCCCGATCATATTTGTCATTTTCCTCGGTGAGTTTTCATTGAATGTTCTGGGCATTACTTATATGAATAAAATTTGATTGTTAAGGATCGCAAGCTTGTAGTGGAACATGTACCAAACCTTTTCCTCAAAGCATTCCAGAGATCCATAACTCTTTGGTGATCCTTAAACTCCTTTAGGATGTCATCATCCAAGGTGCTCAACAACGTAATGCGAGCAATGAAGTTCTTTTTCTTCCAATTGTCATAGGCTTCACGCTCACGCCTATGCTGAGCAGTGTTGCCTTCCTCAGGCTCATTCATGATATTGTTAATGGCTTCCAGAGCCTCTTTCTCCTCTAGAACATACTGAACTTTCAATCTACAGGTTTCATAGTTATTGCCATTGAGTTTCAACTCTTTGTTGAGCTCAACAACAATGTTTTTCGAAGCAGTAATCATTATTTAAAATAATAAAAAATATTATGAGGATAATGTAAAAATTAAAAAAATACAAGGCACGATGTTCAAGATACATACATGTTATGACACTAAGCATCAATTGATTAAGTTAATAAATACATATATTATTCATGGAATCGGAAGTTCACTATGTTCCCAGTCATCGTCCAAGAATTAAAATATCATGAAAATTAACTAATTCAGTTTTCTAGCTAAGCATCTTAATCATTTTTAAGATAAAATAATTATCTTTCATGATTTTATAATCCCATGTGGATCATAAGTTAACAAAAAACTTATATTATCATGCATATAAAATTAATATCAAACTAATTAATATTTATTACATGCTATACAAATTCACATAAATTTTACTTTAATGTTAAACCAATTAACATATTATTCTTGTTAAACAAATTAGCAAGTAATTATAATAAAATTAATAAATATTCGATTTCATGCTAAGTAAAGTAACATAAAGCATGTGTTAAACTAATTAACTAAAATAATGTTAAAACAATTAACATTTCAAGCATGTTAAGCAAATTAACAAATAAATATAATGTTAAATAAATTAACATTTTAAAGCATGTTAAACAAATTAATAAATAAACTCAATGTTAAGCAAATTAACATTTCAAGCAATTGAGATCATAAAATAACTATAATTTGCATAAAGGAATATAAATACAAATTTATATTCTGAAAGTTAAGTCCATGTTACTAATTTTTGAAATCTATAATGTATTAAAAAATATAACAGAACCTTAAGTAATTTTGTAAAAATCTAGAATTTATTTGCTACAAAACTCTTTGCATTAGCCCATATGAAAAATTCAAGAGAGTGGTACAATGGGCCTTTAGCCCAAAGTTCATTTCTGCCAACTTTAAAGAAATATTAAAGACCATTTTTTTATCTTCTTTTTCTTAGTGGGCCTTTAGCCCTAGCCCCTTAAGAACTTCGTAAAAATTGCACGCGGCGTCCTATTTGGTCGCCCAAATTTAACCTATATCCATATTTTTAAAATTCTTTAATCTATACTCTAATTTTGACAACTTCAGACGCTTCCTCTTCTTCCTCCTGACCTATGAGCTCCTTTCTTCCTCCTCTTCTTTTCCCTTTCTTTTCTCTCTCGAACACATGACACTTTGTATAAGTATTATTGATTGGATATGAAGTATACAGTTTTGTCTATCGTTATTTCGATGGTGAATGATAGAGGTTGTGATAAAGCAATTTGCAACGAATTGCTTCTTTGGCTGCTTGGTAGTCTAATAAGGATTTCATTAAGGCTGCTTGGTAGAATCCTGAACTTTAATCATGTATTTGGCTTAAGTTATATTTTAAAGCCATCTAACTTCAAAGAAAGACAAAACATAACTTCAGCTCTAAGAATACTGAGTTCAACAAATATAAAACAAAAACTTCAGCTTCTAGAATGCTGAAGTTCAACAAATACAAAACAAAACTTCAGCTCCTAGAATGCTGAAGTTCAGCTCTAAGAATGCTGAAGTTCAGCAAATATAAAACAAAAACTTCAGCTCCTAGAATGCTGAAGTTCAGCAAATACAAAACAAAACTTCAACTCCTCGAATGCTGAAGTTCAGCAATTACAAAATAAAAACTTCTGCCAAAACATGTTGTAGTTTTATTGAACTGAAGTTTGTCATTGCACTATGAACTGAAGTTTACTTTTCCTTTGCAAGTCAGGCCAAACTTCAGGTAAAAATATCTGAAGTTTTGCTTTGATAAGTCTTGTTTACGCTAAAATTCGAGTGACAATTAAATTTATATTATGGTTTTAAGGATACGTGATTTAATCCATTACCAATTGATAAACAATGAGCTAAATAGATAAATTGAATAGTAAAATAAATCAAACCAATGTTGTTAGCAGTACTTCGACCTCGAATCGAGATGTTCTCGAGGTTGGATAACAAAGATAGTAAAGAATGAAATAAACAATGATGAACAACAATAAATAGCAAGTGAAATAGAGAGCAGTGTATGTATTCTTTCTCAGTGAATAATGATTCTCTTACAAGTGAATGGGATCTCTCTTTATATAACAGAGGAGTCCTAAATAAGGTACAATTATAATAACAAAAATAAATCCCACGATTGGTGTCAATAACCGCTTGACTCGATCTGTTCCAGAATTTTCACCGTGATCTTCGGCTGGTTGCTAATATCTCTCCATTCCATTATTATACTTTACTCGAAGTCAGTCATGCTCAGTCTCGATCTTCAGTGAACACTTCGATTTTCATGCTAAATATTCTATCTTCGAGCTCAGGCCTGGTCCATTACGAGCTTACCTTTCGAGGCAAGTTCCCATGCTTACGAAATTGGATATGTCTCGATTTCGACTGTATATAGATAGTCCACGCATTTCTTAGAGTAAAATGATAAGAAACAATTTGAGCCTCGATTTTCCGAAACCTTGATCATGACGTCAACTCATGACGTAAGTGACAGACGTGACTAAAACGTCCCATCGGTACAGTTCCCCAAATCATTAGTGCTTGTCAACGGGTGGTCAACCATTAGCGCCACCGAACCGTCGCCGTTAATCTATAAATACACGCTCCTTTGTGGAATCAAACATTACTTTTTCTCTAATCAAACTTCTAAGTCTTCTAACCCTCTCCATCTACTCTCTTTCGCCACCTGTTGAGCCACCCCTACTAGCATCGAAACCACCGGTTTTCATCTTCCGTCGCCCTTCTTTACCTAAATCAATGGTGAAAACCTCAAAAATCGTATCGCAAAAGGATAAAGCTTCCTCCTTTTCTTCCCAGCCGTCCGACGACAAGACGCCGGTGGAACTGCTTCCTCATGAGTATGTTCCTGTCCCGTGTATTCTAAAATCCGATTTTCAAGATAAAAAACCCTTCATCGGTACTAGGCCGATGTGAACATGTGTCGAGGTACATGTGTTCCATAACGACGAGCCACCTCGACGCCATGAAGAGGGACTGCCACTGGGACCCCGAGGTCGTGGTGAAAATCCCTGCTCCCGAAGAGAACATCACTACTCATATGGAGGGGTTTCTAAGTGTTTACACTTACCCCTTCACATTGGGTCCCCTTGACCCAGTGATCGTTGATTTATGCAAAAGATATCAGGTCACCCTCGGCCAAGTCCATCCCACGCTATGGCGCATTGTAATATGCTGCGTTTCTTTTCCAGCAAGGCCGAGGGGCTGGAGTTTAACCTAAACCACCTCATGCGGTTGTACCGACCTCGACTTTATCAAGGACTGATCAAGAACCAACGCCGAGCAACGAAGACCTTGTTCTTGAGCATCGAGGAGGATAAGGATTGGGGTTGGATGAGCCGGTTCATACGGGTGAGGACTTGCGATATCATCCCGGCGGAGAAAATTCCATTCCTTGAGGAGTGGAACCCCGACCGTAAGTGATGTTTTAAACTTTATTCTTTATACCTGCTTCGTCTTTGTCTAACGTTCTTATTTGGCATGCAACTATTCCTTGGATGCCTCAGGTGGTCCCCGACCTCGAGGATTGGGTTTGGAAGTTAGCCTTGACTTCCTCCCACGCCGAGCGTTCATGGCGTGATTTGGCGAAGGGCAGATGGGAGGTAAAGAACCATGGTAAGGATCTCCTTCTTTGTATTTGAAAATGCTTTCTGTACTTCATTTATTACTAAGCCTCTTCCATGCAGGACTGACCAAAGATGCTATATTGA
This sequence comes from Nicotiana knightiana, assembly GCA_005239525.1. Classification (NCBI taxonomy): domain Eukaryota; kingdom Viridiplantae; phylum Streptophyta; class Magnoliopsida; order Solanales; family Solanaceae; genus Nicotiana; species Nicotiana knightiana. Next base: position 18,651 of record ML408730.1, read on the forward strand.
GGCCCTTGAGCATCGAGAAAGAGACCAAGTCCCGGTTCCGAAGCCGGGGAAAGACAATAAAAGGAAGGGAGTCCCGCTGTCCAATGATCCCAAGCCCAAACCTCGAAGGGTCAGGACGAGGTGATTTCTCTCACAGTGGACTCGGTATGAAGCCTGAGAGATGAAGTAGAAGAAGAAAAGGAAGGTGACTTGGCAATGAAGGTCCGACCCAGGAAAGCCGTCGAGGTCGCCAAACCTTCTGAGCCGACAGCGGCTGCTGAAATCAAGCCTCGTGTCGAGGAGGCTTCCAAGAAGGATTCAGTGAGGATTCCAAATCGCCGGACGACGAGATTATTTCTAGACCATCCGCAAATACACCGGACGAGGCCGTATCTGAAACTCCGAAGATCGATCATAGCGCCTTGAGCAGCTTGCTCGGGGCCATGACAGCAGGTCACTTGCCTTCTCTGCCAACTTTTTCTGAGGAGGCAATAAGAGAGGCTCGAGAGTTGAAGACCCCCAATATAGGCAGAGTCTCTAGTGTAGGGGATCCCTTCCGGGATTGCTTCACCGGGGTCGACGATGTCTCCGATCTCAGCGACGCTTCAATTCTCTTTGAAGAGGCCCAACGTCTTCTATCTCGGGTACGCATTAACTGTTGCAATCCCCTTTCTCATTATTTTTTCTTTAAGTCTGACTTACATCTTCCCTTTTTGTGTAGGCATTCGCCAAGTCTCGAGCTGACCTTAGCCAGTGTGAATCCGAGCTCCAGAACGTCTCGGGGGAGAGGAACACCATAAAGCTTCTTTGCGGCCAAAAGGATGAGCTCTAAGGGGCCTTAAAGTGGATTTGGCCAAGGCTCGTAAATAGAAGGTTGGGCTAGATAAGATGGTAACATCCTTTTGAAAAAGTACGGACTCGCCCCAACTGTGTAATACTTCACTGTCTCAGCTACAACAAAAGGTCGAAAGGATCGAGCTACTACGGGGAGAAGTCAATTAGGTTAAGGCCGATTTTGATCGGTGGAAGGGGTATATAGACCGCCTGGCTGCGGAAAAGAGACTACCTCGGCCAAATTGTCATCAATCGAGGATCAACATCAAGGAAAAATGCTCGGCCCAAGCCAAAAGGATCGAAGAGCTTGAATCCGGGCTTGCTTAGGCCAAGGCGGACATCATGAAAATGAAGGTCGTGAAGACAAGTCCATAGACATTTACCAGGCCGATGCTGAGGCTGCTCAAACACAGCTAAGGGAGGCTTCTGATCGAGAGCGATGGAGCAATGACTTGGCAAAGTGCCAATCCTGGAGGGAGACCCTCGAGGAAATCCATGCTCGAGGTTTTGACCTCTATGAGGAGATAGCTCAATCCAAGGTGCTCGAAGCCGACGCCACGCTACTTGCCTCCTCCTCCGATGAAGACGATGATGAAGAAGGCAGTCGAGGCGGATCCATCGAGGGGCCTGAAGGGGAAGTTGCTCCCGGAGAAGCTGCTCCCGCAGAAGAGGTCGAAACTGGCCGTAGTTAGGACTTAGTTTCTTTTTATTTCTTTTTGTAAGACCTTGATTGGTCTCCTGTACATATCTTTCTTTTATCAATATATAAAAGAAAACTTCTTTTGAATGCCCTCTCAGTTTTTATGTTCAATTATGTTTTGTTTGCCTTGTGAAAACTTTTGTCGCTGCAACTTCAATAATCGAGTGAGCATTAGCTCGAACTTAGAGTATAACAAACCCTTAGGTTTTTTAATTAGGTGAGGGTGAGTCCCCGAACTTAACGATATGTCCAGGACTTTGATTTTTGATGGCTTGATCAAAGCCGTAATTGCATTGTTTTTATAACTGAGCTCGAGTAAATTTCAAACTTACAGTATCAAACCCCTTAATGTTTTAAAATAATGATGAATCTTTGAGCTACACTTAAGTCAGTTTCATTCGAGCTCGGAATAGTGGAACCCTTAGGTACGAATTGAGTGAGAACAAGATCTCGAACTCTAATTGTATTGACCCTTAGGCTTTTTAGGTCGGGCCGATATGGCCTCTAAAAGATGGCTATTATTTACCTCTTTCGACTTAAAAGACTTAGTAAAATTTCTTTATTCCTTAGCATGTATGTTTTACCCATTAGGGTTTTTGAGGTTTCTATGTCGATTGAAACCCCTTTGCTTTTTGTGCCTTAACACGTTTGTGTTAAGATAATTTTGATACCTCTTAAGGTTTTTCAAGAGATGATTTTATCGAAGCCTTTTTGATTGTTTGCTGAGGGTAGCCTTTTTAAATCGGTTTTTCAAAGAATTTGAAGGCCTATTCTATTGCGAGATTCGGACGTCTCCAAGCCGCGTTATTTTGGCCGTAGCCTTTGGGTATGTCTCTTGGGCTTATTTTCCAATAACATTTTGAACTTCTTTGAAATGCTAGTCCCTGAGAATGGCGGCCTTGGCCTATATATCGGGGGTGCCTCTTTGAGGTCTTATGAACTTGAGTTTAGATAACTTTAATATGCCTATCATCGATGATCAGTCCCCGAGTGTTCGAGGTATATTTGCACTTGTCTCTTGAGCCATTTCTCACAAAATCATAAGTATGGTTTGCATAGTAGATAATTTTCTTCGAGACACAAGATGTTTGATAAAGAAAGAATGCTTCTTTGAATAATTTATACATAAGTACATGTTTTTCCATTGGGGATCAACTAATCTATATGAACACGGTTCATTCGACCATTTGGCCCATTACAAAGTTCCCCTATCGAGGCCCTTTGACACAGAGTACTTTTCTCGACAATATAACATTCGAGGGTAATGCCCCCAGTATTTGAGGTTGATTGCAAAGAAGCCTTGGATACTGTTGAGTTTTTCTCATGTAGCACATAATTGTTTCCTCATTAAAAACCTTGCCGGAAAAACCCATTTGGGATAAAAACCGATCTAAGGGAAAAAGAGTGCAATACGTACTTTAAAACCTGAGGTCTCGATGCTTTGGTCGAACTCATGCAATAAGTTAGCGTCGAAATATACAAATGAAAGAAGGCAGAAAGTTATACCTTAGCAATAGTATCGTTTGAGAAGTTGTTCCAATTGTTTGGCAGTGGTTCACCGTCTATCATTCCAAGTTTATAAGACCCTTTTTCGACTATGTCGAGGACTTGGTAAGGTCATTCCCAATTTGGGCCGAGCTTCCCTTCATTAGGATCTCGAGTGTTTATGGTGACTTTCCTTAGGACTAAGGCCCCGACTCTGAAGTGGCGAAGGTTGGTTCTTCTACTGTAGTATCTTTTGATTCGTTGCTTTTGTGCAGCCATTCAAACGAGTGCAGCTTCTCGTTTTTCATCTAATAATTCGAGGCTAGTATTCATAGCCTCGTGATTTGATTCTTCTGTTGTATGTCAAAACCTGGCGCTGGGTTCCCCGACTTCGACCGGAATCAAGGCTTTGGAGCCATATACTAAGGAAAATGGAGTCGCCCCTATACGGGACTTCGATGTTGTCTGATATGCCCAAAGGACTTCAGGTAGAATTTCTCTCCATTTCCCTTTAGATTCGTTCAACCTTTTCTTCAGGTTTTGGATGATAGTATTGTTCGTCGATTCGGCCTGCCCGTTCCCACTAGGATGATACGATGTTGACAATATCCTTTTTATTTTATGGTCTTCGAGGAATTTCGTCACCTTGCTGCCGATAAATTGTTTTCCATTGTCGCATACTATTTCTGCGGGTATTCCGAATATTGTGATCCCAGATGAAGTCTATAACCTCTTTTTCTCTGACTTTCTCGAAAGCTTGTGCTTCAACCCATTTAGAGAAATAGTAAGTCATAAATAAAATGAACTTAGCTTTACCTGGGACCGATGGCAGAGGACCAACGATATCCATCCCCCATTTCATGAACGGCCATGGGGATAGGAATGGGTGAAGTTGTTCTCCGGGCTGGTGGATCATCGGTGCAAACCTTTGACATTTATCACATTTTTGAACAAACTCCTTAGTGCCTTTTTCCATGATGTCCCAGTAGTATCCTGCTCTAATGACTTTGTGAATTAGTGACTCGATGCTGGAGTGGTTCGCACAAGTGCCTTCATGGACCTCTCGTTTAACATAAGCGATGTCCCCTGGTCCCAAACACACTGCCAATGATCCATCGAATGCCCTTCTGTATAATGTCCCATCTTCGGACAATGCAAATCGATTACTTCGTAGGGCCCTCAATTCTTTAGGGTCCAATGGGAGCTTTCCATTATTCAAGTACTCGATTTATTTTTTCCTCCAGTCCCAGGTTAAGCTTGTAAAATTTATCTCGGCATGTCCTTCCTTGATCACGGATCTCGAGAGTTGAACGACAGTCCCCGAGCTGATCTCATCTTCCTCGACCGATGACCCAAAATTTGCAAGTGCATCGGCCTCACTGTTTTATTCTCGAGGTACATGTTGTAGAGTCCATTCCTTGAAAAGATGCAAAGTTACCTGCAACTTGTCCAAATACCTTTGCATTCTATCCTTTAGAACTTCGAAGGTTTTATTTACTTGGTTCACCACCAGTAAAGAGTCACACTTGGCTTCAATGACTTCCGCTCCCAAGCTTTTAGCTAGCTCAAGACCTGCAATCATGGCCTCATACTCGGCCTCGTTGTTAGTCAATCTAGAAGATTTGATTGATTGCCTGATAGTGCTACCTGTGGGCGGCTTCAAACCGATGCCTAGGCCGAATCCCTTCACATTCAAGCACCGTCTGTGAAAAGGGTCCATACCCCCAATGATGTACCTGATTTTAACAAGAGTTCCTTTTCAACTTTAGGTACGAGGGTTGGCGTGAAATCAGCCACGAAGTTCGCTAAAATTTGAGACTTGATGGCCGTTCGGGGTTGATATTCGATATTGTACCCACTGAGTTCGACGACCCATTTGGCCAACTGGCCCAATAATTCGGGCTTTTGCAAAATATTACGAAGTGGGTAAGTGGTTAATACACATATAGGGTGACACTGAAAGTATGGTTTTAATTTTCTAGAAGCGCTTATCAGTGCAAGTGCCAATTTCTCTAAGTGTGGATAACTAGTTTCTACTTCTCCTAAAGTTCGACTTATGTAATAAACAAGGAATTGCGTACCTTGCTGTTCTCGATCTAGCACACCACTTACCGCAATTTTTGATACTGCCAAGTACAAGTAAAGTTTCTCATCTGCCTTCGGAGTGTGAAGCAGTGGTGGGCTCGATAGGTATCGCCTCAATTCCTCTAATGCATGTTGGCATTCCGGGGTCTAGGTGAAATCGTTCTTCTTTTTGAGTAGAGATAAAAATCTGTGGCTTCGATCCGATGACCTCGAGATGAATTGGCCTAAGGCTGCTATCCGTCCGGTTAGCCTCTGTACGACTTTTACACTGTCCACAACGGTGATGTGTTCTATGGCCTTGATTTTGTCGGGGTTGATCTCGATTCCCCTATTCGACACCATAAAACCGAGGAACTTACCTGAACCGACCCCAAAAGCACATTTTTCGGGGTTGAGCTTCATGTTATATTTTCTTAGAATCTCGAACGTTTCCTGCAAATGAGCCAAATGGTCCTCTGTGCGCAGGGACTTAACTAGCATGTCGTCAATATAAACTTCCATTGACTTACCTATTTGTTCTTCGAACATTTTATTTACTAGGCGTTAGTAAGTAGCCCCCGCATTTTTAGCCCGAAGGGCATGACATTATAACAATACGTTCCATATTTGGTGATAAATGAAGTCTTTTCTTGGTCTTCCGGGTTCATATGGATTTAATTGTACCCGAAATAGACATCGAGAAAAGTAAGGATCTCGTGGCCGTCCGTGGCATCGATCATGCGATCGATGTTAGTCAGTGGAAAAGAATCTTTGAGACATGCTTTGTTTAAATCCTTATAGTCTACACACATTCTAAGTTTGTTCCCTTTTTTAGGGACTACAACTACATTGGCTAACCATTCGGGGTATTTTACCTCCCGAACGAACCCTATTTTGAGAAGTTTGTTTACCTCGTCCTTTATGAATACGTGCTTTACCTCGGATTGAGGCCTTCTCTTTTGCTTCACCAGTCTGAACTTAGGGTCCAGGCTTAATCGATGCGTTGTTATCTCCGGTGGGATCCTTGTCATGTCTATGGGAACAAGAAAAGAAGTCTATGTTATCAATAAGAAATTGAATAAGTTTTTTCCTGAGTTCGGGGGTAAATCCCGTCCCCAGGTATACCTTTCGCTCGGGCAAGTACTCGATTAGTATAAACTGTTCCAGATCTTCTACCATTGATTTTGGTGGCATCAGAATCTTCGGGAACAACAAAGGTTCGAGGGGTTAGAAAATCCTCCTCTTCTTCTTCTATCACCTGTTTCTTCGATTCGGTCGAGGCTGGTGGCGGAGATTTCTATTTGGATCCCTGTTTACCTTTGATGTTCGACTTTTCTGAGGTTGACAATGTCGATATCGGCATTACCTCATTGACCGCGAACATATCCTTTGCAGCATGTTATTCCCCGTATACTATTTTTACACCGTCCGATGTTGGGAATTTCATCATCTGGTGGAGGGTCGAGGGCACTGCCATCATGTTGTGGATCCAAGGCCTTCCGAGCAGGGCATTGTACCTCATGTCGACCTCGATTACGTGGAATTTGGTATCTTAGATGGTTACATCCACGTTCACCAGTAGGATAATTTCCCCCTTAGTTGTTCCACTGGTCATATTGAAGTCGTTCAAGACTCGAGTTGCATGTATGATTTGATCCTGTAGGACGAGCTGTTCCACAACCCTTGATCGGATGATGTTTGCCGAGCTACCTAGATCCACTGAAACACGCTTAACTTGAAATTTATTCAATAAGATAGAAATTACCAGAGGGTCGTTGTGGGGCTGAGAAATGCCTTCTGCTTCTTCGTTCTTGAATGATAAGGTGCCTTCCGGCATATAATCTCGGGTTCGTTTCTCCCTGGTGATTGATACCTTAGATCGTTTGAATACGGGTCCCTATGGGACGTCGACCCCACCGACATTCATATGAATGACATGTTGGGGTTCTTACTATTGGAGTCCCTTTCCCTGAAATGATTCTTGGCTCGATCGCTGAGGAACTCTCGAAGGTGGCCCTCATTGAATAGACGGGCTACCTCCTCCCATAACTGTCTACGATCCTCGGTCCTATGACCATGCGTGCTATGATACTTGCACATCAAATTTGGGTTTCTTTGGGAATGATCGATCTGTATGGGTCTGGGCCACCTAGTGTCTTTGATCCTTCTGATTGCCGTACAATGCCTGATGCATCGATGCTAAAATTATATTTCGATAACCGAGGTACCTCTATGGGATCTGCATGTTTGTCGAAATCGCTTTTTCTCATAAGTCCTCGAGAACTCTGTCCTCGATCACTTCTTCAATCATTCCGGGCGGCATTGCATCCTAGACCGTTGTTCCTTCGATCTGCAATATATGGTTGGTATCGGTCTTTATTCGACTTTGGCTCTATGTCGACGTCCCTATGATTTTTACATGTCGACCTATTTGTATGCACTGAATCGGAAGGAGCTCCTAATTGGTCGTCCTCGACCCTGATCTTTGATTGATATGATTGTGTACATCTGCCCAAGTAATAGCTGGATACTCGATCAAATTTTGTTTCAACTGACGCGATGCTATCGAACTCCGTTCATTCACCCCTTGAGTGAAAGCTTGAACGGCCCAATCATCCATGACCGGTGGTAATTTCATGCGCTCCATTAGAAATCGGGACACGAATTCCCTCAGCATCTCATTATCCCTTTGTCTTACCTTGAAGAGGTCCGATTTCCTCGTTGCGACCTTTATGGCCCCGATGTTTGCCTTTACGAAAGAGTCTGCTAACATGGCGAACGAGTCGATAGGATTTGGTGGTAGGTTGTGATACCAAATCATTTCTCCCTTAGACACGGTCTCTCCAAACTTTTTCAACAACACAAACTCGATCTCATCATCTTCCAAATCATTACCTTTAATGGCACATGTGTAAGAGGTAACATGTTCATTGGGGTCGGTAGTCCCGTTATATTTGGGTATGTCAGGCATACAGAACTTTCTTGGAATGGGCTTCAGAGCCGCACTCGGAAGAAACAACTTTTGCACAAATTTCTTCGAATCCATACCTTTCAAGATTGGTGGTTCCCCCGGTATCTGATCAACTCGGGAGTTGTAAGTCTCCACTTTTTTTTATCATTGGCTTCGCTTTTCTTCTCTCCTGATTCAATTCTCCTGGTGAGCTCCTCGAGCATTTTCATTATCACAGGATCAGTCCCTGATGCGTTATTATTCGACCTTTCCAGTACTGGCTTGGTACGACGAGTAATCTCCGGCTCGAACCTATTTGGAGCTCTATGTTGACTTTGTAACTGAGCAATGGCGGCTTGCTGAGCCTGAAGCATCTCAAATATCACTTGGAGACTGACTCCTTCGTCTCCTCTGCCCTGTGTTCCTTGGCCATCAGATCGACCTCCTCTGCGCACACTCCCATCGAGATTTGCGCCTATGTCCGCATTCAGAGCAACGTGCGAACTGACGTCGACTGTGTTGACAACAGGTGCTCCCCCGAGATTAGATTGTGGCACCTCGATTCCCAGAGTAATCACATTTTGTGTTTTCCCCGTGTAGTCCGAGGCCATTGTCACCATGTGTGGATGCGTTTTGTGAGTTTAATATGTTTTAACCCGAAAGAAAAAATTATTGACTAGAAACAAGCGTAAACTAGTGTGTTTGATCAGAATCAGTACTAAACAATCACTATTATCCTTAGCCCCACGGTCGGCGCCAAACTGTTTACCCTAAAATTCGAGTAACAATTAAACTTATATTGTGGTTTTAAGGATACGTGAGTTAATCCAATACCAATTGATAAACAATGAGCTAAATAGATAAATTGAACAATAAAATAAATCAAACCAGTGTTCTTAGCAGTACTTCGACCTCGATTCGAGATGGTCTCGAGGTTGAATAACAAAGATAGTAAAGAATGGAATAAACAGTGATGAACAACAACGAATAGCAAGTGAAATAGAGAGCAACGTATGTATTCTTTCTCAGTGAATAATGATGCCATTACAAGTGAATGAGATCCCTCTTTATCTAACAGATGAGTCCTAAATAAGGTTCAATTCTAATAACGGAAACAAATTTCACAATTGGTGTCAATAACCGCTTGACTCGATCTGTTCCGTGATTTCCGCCGTGATCTTCGGCTGGTTGCTAATATCTCGCCATTCCATTATTATACTTTACTCGAAGTCAGTCATGCTCGGTCTCGATCTTCAGTGAACACTTCGATTTCCATGCCAAATATTTTATCTTCGAGCTCGGGCCTGGTCCATTACGAGCTTACCTTCAAGGCAAGTTCCCATGCTTATGAACTCAGATAAGTCCCGATTTCGGCCTTATACTACACTTCAGGCAAAAAATTATGAAGTTCAAACTTCAGACATAAATTTTTGCTATTACAGGCCCGTATGTCTGAAGTTACCCGAAAAGTGGATACGCTTGTAATTTTTTGTGCAAAGTGAGTATAAGTAAAGGTGACCCAAAAATTGGGTATAGATGCAAATGCCCAAGAACTTCTAGAAAAGAATTATTTTGGGTCTTTGCAGATAAAACCTATTTCTCTACTTTTGCTTCTTTCTAATACTCTCTTCCATCACACATGAAGACAAATTTCATTTTGTTTTAAAATTTAGTAAGAAGCCTTCTTTGCATTTTAAGAATTTTTCTTCCTCCTCTTTCCCAGAACGCCAGCAACCTTGGAGCACAAAGTTCCCATTTTTTTTAAGGCACTAAAATAATAGAAGCATTCTATAGGTTCTGAAGAGAGAAATGTGTTTCTCTTCTTTCTTCCTACCGTAAGCCAACTGGAGTACTAATCTCCAAACAATCTTAAAAAAGTAATGGTTCAAATTATGACAAACAATTAAGACAATTATGGTGGCGCAAACTGGTCTTTGACAGCAACGACTTACGTTGCCAACTAGAGGAAGAAGCGCTGCTTTGTGAAGACAGCAATGAGGTGTGCTACTAAAGCACCAAACAAAACTCAACCTCTGCAAAGTCACCTCTTTAATTTTAGGAACAGAGAAACCTATGTCTCTCTTCTTTTTTTTATTTTATTTTATTATTATCTCAATTGGCTGTTCGCAGCGACTAACTGTCGCTTCTTAGTGGAGATTGACAATGGCCTATGGTGGTGTTGAAGCAGCGACTGGTAGTGCCGTGGGAGCAAAGAGACTGTTTTCGAAAGATCATCGGCTTAAGAAGACGAAAAGAGACAATATTAGTACCACCAACATATACCATAGGAAAAATAACATCATAAAAATCAAAAAATAGACGCAAAGCAAAAGTGATAGCCAATAAATAGACTCGACACTATAAAAAATGAAAGAGTAATAAGACACAATATTGACACTAGCTGTCTTAGACAAAAATCCTACCAGACTAGCCTCACAAAGGTACGAAGTAAGGAAAGGCTCAACTAACTCTTAACTTACATCCCTAATACTCACCTCCACAGCTTCCTATCAAGGGTCATGTCCTCGAAAATCTGAAGTCTCGCCATGTCCTGCCTGATAACCTCTCCCTAGATTCTACGCCCGCTTCCTTCGGCTCAGCGCTGAACTTACGTTCCATGTATTCCGTCTTCGTCCTGCTTAGCTTGAAACCCTTAGACTCCAAAGCCTGTCTCTAAATCTCCCGCCTCTCGTTAACACCTGCTCGCGACTCATCAATAAGAACTATGTCATCAGCGAATAACTTACACCGACACCTCCCTTGGACATGGTGTGTTAACGCGTCCATGATCGAGGCAAATTAAGAACAAGTAGTATAAATATTGATTCTAAACTTTATTCTAAATCTATTTTTAAAATTAATTTATTGTCTCTATTTGTATGGTGTAGAGAAAAAAAATTACAGTTCAAAATTTACATAGAAAATCAGAACAGTTCTATAATTTAATTTTTTTGGACCAGAAAACTAGCCTATGGCTCTGATACCAATAAAAGAACGCGATAAATTTAAACACATTAGATTGCGCGTAATGATAAATAGAGAACTTACTTGTTCTTCGTAAAGGAAGGGAAAACGGATGGCCGCTACTGAGAATACTGGTCGGTGGTGATTGTCACAGTTTATTGGATCAACCCCCTAAGCTACAACCTCAATCCTAGGTTGGAGAGAGAGCGTTCGAAAAATACTGCTTATATTCATTACTTAGAAGTACACTGTACGTGTACTTATATAGGAATAGCTAGGGTTAGAGTATTTATTGAAATTACTGTGCTTTGCCCTAGTGAGTCCTAAGAGCACATTTTATGAGTGGACTTTATTTCCTACAACTCCCACTCACACATAATGAGAGTACTCATTATACTTGAAAAACATATTCTCATAGATATTTAATTATTTATAGTTATCTTTTAAAATATTTAATAAAAAAATATTTACTGTCACTGCATAGAAATTATATTATGTTATAGCAAGATGCATTGTAAAGACCAAAAAGGTAATTCAATGCACGAAATATTCCATATTCATGTAACATTCGGTGAAGGACAGGAACCTAAGACTAAAGAGTATAAAGTAGGGAGAAACAGAAGAATAGATGACAAGTAAACTATTTTTTGTCTTGACATTCATATGATCAGAATTTGAAAACTGCCTTTTTAGCCAAAACCAATTAAAGTTAGTACCTCAGAAATTTAACATGGTTTAACTACAAATGTCACATGCATCCAAGAGAAAAGAAACCAAGATTATTCTTTTCTTTCTACAAACAAAGGTAAAGTTTGGTTTAAATATATAGTAGTACATATTTTCATCTAAATTCAGCATACATCTTCTCAGTGCCATATAATTAAGTAATTAAGCCTTTTAATATGCAGTTGTCTAAATAAAATGCTTTTTCGAACTATAAAAGAACAACCCGATGCATTAAGCCCCGACTATGCGTTGGTCTAGGATAAAGGTAGAGTCGGACTGTTCACTGTACGCAACCTTACCATGTATTTCTGCAAGAGGTTGTATCCACAACTTGAACCCGTGACCTCTTGCAGTCACACGACGCCAACTCTTACCATTGAGCCAAAGTTTTTTGAACTGCATGTGACTAAGAAAAATATTTCGCAATCCAGGTTATTAGGCGTGCTACTATATGAGCATGCAAATCTCTCGATGAAAATTCAAAAGGAATAATTTGCTAACGTTATCTTATATCCTTGTCATGAAACACTAGCAGATTCCGAGAATCTTTCGGAAATAACCTCTCTGCTCTTCCAGGGTAGGGGTAAGTCTGCATACATCTTACCCTCCTCAGACCTCACTCTGAGAACTCACTGAGTTTGTTGTTGTTGTTGTACGAAACACTAGCAGATCGGAAACAAGAAAGCCTAAAATCAGATGCAAAAAGTGTCATTTCAATCACCAACTGCTGCAATGAAACCAAGAATATATGATTGCAAGAATGATACAAGTAGATACATACATTTATGAGAAAACAAAAGAGGATACTATGAAAACACGAAGCACTTACACTTGAGTTATAAGTACAAACAACACCTTGATTAGGAAGACCTCAGCTACTCAATGTATATCTTGGACAAAATGCAGAGGTGGATGCAACCGAATACTCTATGGTTTCAACTGAAATCAGTATTTTCGACACAAAACATAAGTATAAATGTACAAATCACTAGAATTTCAACCAATATTAAATTCTAAACCAACAACATCAAGAGTACAATCAGCTTACTCAAAGAACCTTAAAGATTGAATCCATTAAGTTTAACTCCTGAATCAACCTCGACAAAATGTGAATAAGGAAGTGTATCGTAATCAAGGTAATTGCTCTTGCTGAATTAGATGTTGTTGGAGCCGCAGTTGTTGTTGCTGTTGCTGCCGAAGTTGATCATTTGGCTGCTCGTCGAGTTGATCTTCTGATTGCTGAGGTTGTTTTTCTTCTTGCCAAGTCCAAACAATGTCCTGAAGACCTGGTCTTAGGCCTTCATTCAATATCTCCTGATATTCCAATGTATCACCATCTGATTTTTTCACTTCCACCACATGAAAAGCCTCAATGACCTCGAAGATCTCCGCGTCAATGGCTAAAATCCCTTTTCTCCCTTCCTTTGTACCTTCAAACCTCAGTAAGCCTGCATCCCGTTTTCTAACTTTCAGCTTAAGGCGTTTAGCGGTATCTTCCAGCTTGGACATGATGACCAACGCAGGTTTCCACGATGTGAATTTAGCTTCTTTCTTTAAACAAGGTTCCTCAAATAATTTGGACAAATCAAACTTAGCGTAAAGGGAAATGATATCAAATGCGTTCAAGTTTGGAATCCTAGCCACCTCTTGCTTTTCCTCTGTATTTGCTGAAGCTAAATCCGTGCTTACTTCGTCTACTACGTTAGATTTAGAGGAAATAGAAATTCCCCTCCTGAACCAGGTACTCCCTCTAATTTTTGCAAGAGAAATTCTTGTGCTTGGATTAGGATCCAACATTTTCGAAAGTAGCCGTCGGGCTTCTGGTGGAAACCAACTTGGACATCTGAATTCAGCTTTGCCAATCTTCCTATACATTTCCACTAAATTTGGGTCCTGAAATGGAAGATAACCAGCTAACAAGACGAATAGGACAACCCCACATGACCAAATATCAGCTTTTGCACCATCGTAGCCTTTTCTATTGATCACCTCCGGAGCAACATAGGCTGGAGTCCCGCACATAGTGTGTAGGAGTCCGTCCTGTCGCTTTGACTCGACAAAAGCACTTAAACCAAAATCTGAAATTTCTAAATTTTCATCATCGTCTAACAGTAAGTTTTCAGGTTTCAAATCCCGGTGGTAGACACCCCTGCTATGGCAAAAATCTACAGCATTTATCAACTGATGAAAATACTTTTGCGCAACGTCCTCTTTTAACCTTCCTTTAGCCACCTTGTTAAAGAGTTCACCTCCTTTAGCATACTCCATCACGAAATAAATCTTGGTTTTCGTGGCCATGACTTCGTAAAGGTGCACGATATTAGGATGTCGGACTAATCTCATAACGGATATTTCCCGTTTGATCTGATTCACGAGTCCAACCCTTAGAACTTTTTCCTTGTCAATAACTTTGATAGCAACACTCTGCCCATTTCTGATATTCCTAGCATAGTAAACCTTAGCAAATGTACCTTGACCTAACAATCTTCCCAATTCATATCGCTCCATCAGAATGCTTCCTTTATTTGCCATATAAAAATCTATTAAACCTAGTACTAGTTAAGTAATTAAGCACTAAGCTATCTATCTCTCCAGCTAGTAGAACTTACATTCAAAACCTTATAAATTAGCACCACTCAACCATTCGTGCGCGAATTCTCATTTGTTAATGCAACGGGCAACGTGCTGCTATTCCACGCACTTTGCATCTTGATGCTATGATCGCATCGCCTAGGCCTGCAACGGGCAACGTGCTGCTATTCCACGCACTTTGCATCTTGATGCTATGATCGCATCGCCTAGGCCTAATCTTTTCAAGAACAAAAAACGGAAACTCTATTAAGCCAAAATCCTCAAGAAGATCAGTTTTAAAATTCCAGACATTCAAACACATCTTTCAGCATTCCCAGGATTCTCTATAGAAAATGCTGAAAAAGTGTGTAGTCGAGCAACTAGATGAGCTTCCACTGCCCCTCCTGGAAAAGGCAAAATCAGACGAAAAGATTTTAGTAGCTAGACAGTATTAATTATGCTTTCAGCAATAGAAATAAGATTTGAAATGACAAAGAAATGCATCTTGAGCAATATTGGTAGTTATCTGTTGATCGTATATTAGTATATCTGTAAAGCAAGGTGCAATAGAGGAAGCTTATGGTGGCTCTAACTTTATGCTAAATATAAACATCAATGCACTAAGTTATGAAGGGGAGTTTTCGCGCAACGACAAGAGTTTCTGTTGTGCGACCAGTAGGTCACGCGTTCAACAACAATAATAATGCCAGTAAATTCCCACAAATGGGGTCTGGGGAGAATAAGATATACGCAACCTTACCACTGTCTTGGAAGGCAGAGAAGTTGTTTCCGATAGACCCTCGGCTAAAGGAAAGATGAAAAAAAAAATGGTAACAAGTAGGTCACAGGTTCAGTTTGCGAAAATAGCTGCTAGCAAGAATGTAAGGTAAGACTGCGTACAATAACATCCAATATGGTCGGGCCCTTCCCCAAACCTTGCGATAGCACAGCTTTGTGCACGAGGCCCCTTGTCTATCAATACACAGTTTGAAAAGGATTCGAAAATCATAACGAAACTTACTTGGGACTTTCTAATTCCAAGGAAGCAAGTAATAATTCCTACTTCAAATGGCTAACAAGGTGCATACATCAACAAGAACTATGCTTTAGACCATCTACTATTTGTAATATTAGCCATTTAAGTTACTCAACTAAAATCCACGGCTAGTAGATTCAAATCCAAATGGAATTCTTTTTGGTTTCTCACCCGGTGTCCGGTACCCACATTGGGGTCCGACTAAATCCGGATTTGCGTCGGGAAGTCCCACATTGGGGGTAAAGCGCTCCCTAACAAAGGCGACTTCATACCGGGACTCGAACCCGAAACCTCTGGCTAAGGATGAAGGAATACTTACCACTCCACCACAACCCTTGTTGGTAATCCAAATGGAATTAATATAAAAGTCAGTCAGACACTCAAATAAATTATCTGAAGAGGCTCCATAAATAACAACTGTAAAGATCCTTTTTTTCCCCTCTTTTAATAAATAGTTGTAAGGTTTTATCTTCAGAATTCAGCTGTCATGAAATTTAATTCGTGACAAAATCCACCAAAAGGTGTTGGTTTAAACTAAAATAGAAAATAATTTATACATTCAACAGAAGGATTCTACATAACATATCAAACCAAAATCATTTATATAATAAAGGGTCAATCTTGAATCATACTATCTCAAGAAATCAGGTAAAAAAAACAGCAAAAAAAAAAATGAAGAATCAAGAAAACAATCCAAATATAATTATCGTAATGCAAAATATATTCAAAAAGCTGAAATCTTTACCTTATTAACAGGTTAAATAAGGGAGAAAGAAGCCTTTGTAGCAGTAGAAATTAAGGATTTTTTCTTTCCTCCTGATTTCACCCAAAAAAAAGAAAGTAGACAAAAACCAGAGAGACACAAAGGAAGATACACAACAAGTGGCAACGTTGTATGTGTCACTGGGCGCTGTTATTACGGCAGAACGAGGCTTGTTTCACTGCGAAAAGGTCCGTGTTAACGTCACAACAAAACTACGTCATCTAATTCAGAATTTAAAAATTTATAATAATAATTGGTTTGTAATCAATTAATATTTAATAAAATTCTTACTCCCACTGTTTTAAATTATGTGTCTTCTTTAATATTTAAGGAGTTTAGGAAGTTTATTTTTTACCACAAATTTCTTAAATATTATATAAGTATCTTAAAATATAAATTATTACTATGACTTATAGTGTAGTACTTTGTATATAATTTTTAAAATTTGGACAATTTATGTCTAATTTTATTTTTAAAATTAAAAACTTTAACTATCGTACTCCGAATCAAATCATATAAATTGTAATAACGGGAGTAATAAGTATATTCTAAATTCACGTGAATCCGTTATATATATCTGTGTGATCCGAAGCAACAGGAAACTGACAAATGCAAACATGTTAACATGGTAGCTTTTTATTCATAGCATGTGCTATTTACACGTTTACTCTTTTTCACGTTTAATCCATGACCAAAAAGAAAGTAACTAAAAATAAAAGAAAAAGAAAACTCTCAATACAAGACAAATATAGACCTTTAATTGAATATCTGAGTCAGACAAATTCTTCTAAAATTAATAGTGATGAATTTAGTGGCGAATTCAGAATTATATGCAAGCCGGTTCAGATAGAGACTAAATCCTCAGTTGCATTCGACATTGGAAGCAAAATATAGTTTACCTTTGCTCTTTGTTTCGGTTCATAACTAAACCTCCAAAAAAAAAGTTTTACTCGCTACTTTTTTTTTTCTTCGTATTTTGAGGTCCCCTTTCAAAAACATATAAAGATAAATTTTAATTTTTTTTTATTTACTTTCTTAGATTTAACAGTTTTATAAATTTAATAATTTTATTTGACAAACATCAATTTATTAATCTATACCAAAAACTAAATTCTACTTATTTGTTTAAATTTTACAAACTGTAAATTATTTTATTTTTACAAGCTAATTTGTAGACAATAACAAATAGAAGAGAACTATAACTAAACTGGACTAGTAACATCTTTCATATAAGAAATTTGGAACTATAAAATTATGCTAAATTTAAAGAAATAAAAAATAAGTGTTTTGTAAACCACTTTAAAAGATTTCAAATAAATAAGTGTGAAATTGAAATAGAGGAATACTCTGACAGAAAGAGAACAAATTAATACACACACACACACATATTAGTAAGAGAGAGCGTGAACTAAGAAATAGACCCTAGAAGTTAAAAAAGTCTATCCTGATCAATTGCAATAATCGGGTTCGGTTTTGAATTAGAGACATTAAAAATAATGAATCGACGTCAACTATAACCCCTAGCGTTCCAAGCTAACAATGGGGACTATCGGGTAAATTCAATATAATAGACGCATGTTGGCATTCCAACCTTCCTTCTCCTTCAGGGCCTATCCGAAAGAGAATACAGTACTTATTGGTCGTGAATAGGGGTGTACAAATGAAACCGACAAACCGCACCAACCCGATAATCCGAGTCAAACCGAGAAAAAAAATTCGACTATGGTTTGGTTTGATTTGGTTTGGTGTTGGAAAAAAAAACCCGACTATATTTGGTTTGGTTTGGTTTTAACTAAAAAAAGTCAAACCGAACCAAACCGACATTATATGTATAGAAGTTTTAAATATATTTAATGCATAAAAATATTTATGATAGTGTGTAGGTTATAAATATTTCTTAAGCCTTTTCATAGTTTTATCTTTTAACATATTATTTCAAGCTTGGACTTATAATTTTTGGATGCTCCATAAATTTTATAGTACATTAATGTTGGTAACTCAAATAAATCTTAAACCAAAACCAAATCAATACTAATACTAATTAAAGACATTCAATTCGATTGTACTATGAATGAAAATAGTGTTGGATATTTATTTTTTAGTTTTTTTATTGTTTAGATAAAATATATAACTTATTTTTCTTTTAGTGGTTAGTCATGTAAATAATAATACTTATTAGTCATAATTTTAAATTATGTTCGTTTACATTATGACTTATTAATAATATTTATTTTATACGATTTTATTATCTTTATTGTTGAATATATTAGTACAATGCCATGACTCATCTCATATTTATGTTATTTTATTGAAAACACCTTATATAGTTCTGTCTTACTAGGATTAAAAAATATGTGGAGCATATATTTTACATTTTGTGCTATGAAGACTTTATGAAAAAAATCGAAAAAAATCGAAAAAATTTGAAAACCCGAAAAAAACCGAGATTAAAAAACCCGACTTTTATTGATTTGGTTTGGTATTTAATTTTAATAACCCGATACAATTGGTTTGGTTTGGTAATTAGAAAATCCGAACCAACCCGACCTATGTACACCCCTAGTCGTGAATATCTGAACTGGTTGTTTGCTGTTCATATGGTTCTTTTGGGGTTATAGTTGATAGTTGTTTCTGAATTTCATCTCTACTACAGAACCGGGCGTGAGATTTTCTTCTCATCCAGCTCCTCGCGAATAAAAGGATTCAAAAAAATTTAATTTGAATTAAGTTAAAATAGGAATTAGTGGATGCTGCCAAAGGAAGTGGCGATGCCATACGCAAAAAGGAAGAGACTCTTAGAATGACAGAGACAAATAGAGCTTTTGCACATAGTAGGTTCAATTCCTACTGGATGCACGCCAATGAGACCCTCCAATAAGTCTATTGGAATTGACTCTGTATCAATGGAATCTCATCATCCATACATAACAAATTGATGTGGTATATTCATATCCCTCATTTCAATTGATTGGATGCCCGAGCACTTAGAGATTTTAGTGAGTTCCTCATATATAGTAAAGTATCTTCCGCCCCATTCCCATCATGAGTTGTCCCATAATAAAATCAGTTGTTGCTGATACCTTCTTTTCGGTTCCTTCCTCCACAACCAGAGCTCGGAGAAGGAAGAGGTATTTCCTGATATATTACTAAAAAGAACCGGCACAATACGCCTAATCGATTAGAATTGAAAATTTTTTGTCCCTATTATTACAAACATACGACTCATGGGGAGATAAAAAAATAGAGCGAACCAAATACATGTGTCTTACCCTTTCAAGTTGTGATTTGATCAAAATTCTGATTTTACAGACTCGGAAAGAGAAACTATCATCCCAGTCAATCCAAATGGGATGTTGGGACCTATCATAATTTTTAGCAGAAAAAAGAAGTATTTTGTAAAATATTTACTCAAGATATCATCTTGCTGCCTTTTTTAGAAATCGTTTATAATACACAATATATAACTAGTTTAACGAAAATTATGTTCAAGTAAGCAAATATGTCATGGTTCTAGGAGTCTATCTATCGCGTATATTTATTTATTTATTTATATATATATATAAAGTGGTATAATATCTTAGGCGTTCTTTAAAAGATTTATTTCAACAATTTCATTCTTAAATTAATCTTCCAAAGACTGAAATGGTAAAGTTGGGGCGTGGGTCTTATAAATTAACCCTTTTTTAGAAAAACCAAAATATATATGAAAGGGAAGGAGCTACTTGATCCACCTTTCATTCTTGATGACCCCGCTTGAATCATTCCACCCCACCTCATTTTTTGTCAAGATCTTGAAAAAATAATTTACATATAAAAATAGTATTACATTTTTACGAAGTGGATTCCTCTTGAACCAACGTATATCCGCCCCTGAATTAATCTGTGGAGGCTTTATGGCAGAATTTATTAATGAGGACTAAATTTGACCTTCATGAGATTCGTAATAATTTTATCCCAAACTTTAAAAAATAATTTTTTTAAAGAAAATATAGTTTTTGACAGAGCATTCGTCATAAATTTGTGACATATATTTGAAAAATTATCTAAATTAGATGCGCTAACATATGTGCACATGATTAAATATCTTTGAAGCCTTCATCTAATGAAAAATGAGATAGACTGCACAAGTATGATTGTTACGTAATTTTTTAATTTTTTTTTGGGATAAATATCTGTTAGTAATCTGTATTGCTGTAAAATAAAACAATAAATTTTCTGAAAATACAGATACAGTGAGAAACCTCACTAGCGCGGGCTCTAGCGCGGCCGCGCTAGTGGGATTTACCTGGGACAGTAAGAAACCTGACTAGCGCGACCACTAGCACGTGCTGTGCGCGGACGCGCTAGTCCAGGCGTCCTCAGCTTCTCTTAAAAAAAAAAATAATAATACAAGAATAAACCGAGCCCACTGAATATACAATGTGTTCTTAAGGAAATTATTCCCCTCAAGTACCCGAAGTTTTGGAATATATCCTCCCAGGATAGAACGATTTAACTCGCCAGCGTATTGGTACCAAAAACTCCGGTGATCGGCGAACCACTTGATGGTCATAAAATACACTGGAATATTTTTGTGCAGAAGAAGAAGAAGAAGAAGAAGAAGAAGAAGAAGATCAGAAAATTTAGTAAGTAAAGATTCTGGGATTCAAGGCATATTTATAGCCAATTTCGTACTGTTTCTGAAAAGGTTTTGCAACCTTTCAGAACTTCTGAAAAGATTTTGCAACCTTTCAGAACAGCCATAGTTGTTGGAACAGGTGTGAAGATTGCGGGAAAATTAAAAACGGATTTATTAATCAATCAATCGATCTTTGACCAAATCCGAAGCCGATGCCTACGCCGAAGCCAACGCTGAAGCCGAGCGAGCGACGACGGCGATGGCGCGAGGCTTACCTTCTTCTCAACTCTTTTAGAGCTAGAAGAAGAGCTTCTCTATATATACACATAGATTTTCTTTCCTTCTTCCAATGAGGGACAAAGTGCACTAATTCAAAATTTTACTTCCCTTCATTTCTTTTCCCACCATTTTCTATTCACTCTCTTTAAGCTACATTCACTCTCTTTAAGCTACACTGAGCTTAAAATTAAGCTACACTAAACTTAAAGACCAAAAATCCCCCACATGAATGAGGAATGACTATAAAATAAAGGAATGCATGGACGTGTGTGTGTTTTACATGCAAGAATTAATTGCATCTGGATGAGTATGTTTCCCTTTGAACTTTCCGTAGTGAACTTATATCGGATATACTCGGTCAATCGGTAGATTTGATATTTTTGAACCGTCGAGCTTTGTTGTATACCTAGACAACATAAGTCACACAATCAATCCTTAACCATCTATGGTTCTCACGGTTGTGTTCGTTT